>LOJH01000198.1:0-12544 GCA_001685095.1 Ellobius talpinus | reverse complement strand
CACACACACACACAGAGCTGTGACCCCCTAGTATGCTGTGGCTTGTGCTGATAACTTCTCAAGCATTTTGTGTTTTCCTAAGCTATGAATTTAAGCCCTTTAAATTAAAAAAAACTTTAAAAAGAGTCAAGCTGAGCTGTTTATTTATTTATTTTTTATTTTGAGTGCCCCTCTTAGAAAATGCCACAGTAGTAAATATGTCTCTAACAGTAAACTTAGGCTCTGGGCTGTTTAAAAGTGGAAAGGCTGCGAACCTGCTGTCTTTGCTAATGAAACTTTCATTAGGAAACTGCTCACTTCAAATGGAGTAAACTAACTATCCCTGCAAATTTGTGATTTGGACCAGGTTTGACTCATTCTTTCTCATGTTCCTGTTTGTAACGTAGCCAACCACACAGCTAAAATTTGGATATGGTATGTGTCTTCCACATTAATTATCTCTGTTGATGCACTGGGTACAGAAAGTCCAATTCCCCTAAGTCCAGATTCTTACTGTAACACCAAACAAAAGTGATACTTATGAATAATATTGAGAGAGTTGTCCTCATAGTAACTGTTCCCTAAAGGAAGCTTTACATAAATGTACATTTATTATTCAGGATATTAAAAGGCAATCCTTAGCTTTTACTTTTTAATTTGGACTAAAATATGTAAATTGCTTTTATTTTGGAGTTGCTCTGTTTTAGGTGGCTTTGGGGGAGGATAACTTTCTAGTTTGATTGTATTTTAATTGCCTCTATAATGGAAGAGGTTCTACTCTTGAAATCAACCTGGTTATTGTGATTAGGACCCTGAGGGCCAGTGTGCAGTTGAGGCTAAAAACATAAATATTGGCCTGTCTAAATAGAGGAAAAATAGTTTCATTCCTACAGATACCACAGTAAGCATGCTTTTGTTGGAAAAGTCAGCTCAGAGGTCATGGAGCCCTAAGTGCCTCTGAATGAGGGGCCCCTTCATAGCGCACACATGCTGGAAAACCTCTGGGAATATTTACTTTCCTTAATGTCTTTCTGTCCTCCTTCCTGTGTGTGTGTGTGTGTGTGTGTGTGTGTGTAAAGAGAGAGAAATTTGTGTATTTACTTATGTGTTGGCTACATGTGTGTCCACATCTGTGTGAAAGCTGGAAATTGATATCAGTTGTTATCAAGTATCTTCCATGATCAATTCCCACTATACTTACTATATACTTACTACATTAGCATCTCTTGCTGAACTTGGACCTTGTCAATTCTGGCTAGTTTAGCTACCTGCCTTGACCTGGGGAACCCATCTCTACCTTCTGAGTGCTGGGATTAAATATGGCTGCCATGCCTGCATTTTTTATATGGGTTCTTAAGATCCATTTCTAGTCCGCATGCTTGCTTCCCAAGTGCTTATCCATGACCCCATCACTCCAGCCACTGTTTTACTCTTGAAAGAAATACTAAAATTTTCTAGGAGCTAAAAAGATGGCTCAGTGGTTTAGAGCACCTGCTGCTCTTATAGAGGACCTGAGTTCAGTTCCCTGCACCCATGTGGCTGCTCACAGCCACCCTAACTCCAGTTCCAGAGGACTCGACTCTCCTGGCCTCTGAGGGCACTGTGCATACATGGTGAATGCATGCAGGCAGAACACACTGCAAGCATAAAAATAAAGTTTTTTTTGTTTGTTTTGTTTTGTTTTTTTGTTTTGTTTTGTTTTTAGTTTTAGAGTCCTAATTTTTCCAGCTGGGTGATTTTGGAGAAACTTTTTGAGTTTAATTTTCTCATCTTTAAAATAGGAAGATAATGAATGTCTGATTTCCAGAGCTGCAGGGAGAATCAAATGAGTACCAACATTGAACAGAACCTGCCACATATAGGGCCTGAACATGACGGGGCTTAAAGGATGAGTTTCCATTCATCTGTCCAATCTTCTGTCTCTTGGCAAAAGGCCTCCTTCAGGGAAAAGATGTCTGTCAGCCCACATGCAGTGTCCTGGGAAACTGTGTTGCATGACACCCTCAGAGCCGCCATTTTCTCACAGCTCTCAGAGGAGTTAGCATGCCCTAGGATTCTCACACAGACCCTCAGTCCTTCCCGGGAACTGGGTGGCTTTACTACATTTTGTATGGCCTCCAAATTTTGAAGGACATGTCCTTTGAAATTAGAATTAAGATGGGATTTAGTCATCAAAAGAAAATAAAATCTGAGTGTGTGATTAATTTTAGTGAGCGCTGCACTGTTTTTAATTTCATGATAGAGCCTGGTAGAATCTGGAGGAGAAAACTAGAAATAAAATAAGAATGGGTTCAGCTTAATTAATGCTTCATTTCGCTTTTACCCAGAAACAAAACTTAACTTGGGAGCTATTTTTCACTGTCTCCACATCTGCCTTTTTTCTCCATCCACCTTGTGTTCCCAAAAGCCTGGATTTTCCAGTTCTGTTTTTCAAAGGAGAAGCTGAAGCTAAATGAGTTCCTGTGATTTTTCTAACTTTGCCTTCAGTTTTCTCCTTCTGTTTAGAGAGACAGGATGATAGATGGTTTTGGCAGTACAAACGGCTCTAGAAGTGATCGGATCAGCTGAAGAGGTGTGTGAGATGGGAAAAGAGTGGTAGACCTCTGGTTATTACCCTCCTATTTGAAGAGACAAGAAGAGAAAGAGCGAGAAGCACTGGGTGAGGGGCACCATCACAAACCTTGGCATGCTGGTCATTGACTGCACATCCCAAGGGTAGTTAAGAATGTCAGGATGGGTAGATGTTGGGCCAGATCTCATGTTTGTATCTTTATCCCGTGCTCTAAATGGGTAGCTTAAATAAGAACAATAAATAAATTCACACATTGTCCTAAATTGGCACCCATTGATTTTGCCAATGAGGATGAAAGAAAAATACAAGTAGTTACTGAAGTAGCTCAAGGCTTAAAATAAAAACACAATCCTTAAAACACTTTTTTAATGTCACAGATTTTCAGTTCCATTTCAGGGTGGACAGGAAGTAGTTTTTTCAATTTGATCTTTAAAATAAGACAAGGACTTAGAGATCAGTCTGCCTACTCTCCCCAGTCCTTGCAAGCCCTGTGCTTTTCTTTTTAAATATATATGACTCTGTAAAAGACAGTAAAACTTTTCTCTTTCCATATGAATTCATTTCAAGTCCTTGCCAAGAATTTCTTATGAGAGTAGCAGGTGTGTGTCTATATACCTTGTGTGTGGTATGCAGGCACTCTGGGCAAATTTGGCCATTTTTATGGTGTGGTTGGATGGGCATAAATACAGATGTAAAAGGTGGAAGCTGGACTTGTAATTCAGTGATAGAGTCCTTTCCTTTCTTGTGTGAAGCCATGGGTTCAATCTCTAGCACTTAAGAGTGTGGAGCTTGGTTTAAAAAAAAGGGAGAGTGACATAGAAAGAAATTTCTCCGTATTTTAGCCCAGAAAAATGTCACCTGTTAATGAAGGACCAGAAAGAGAAGACTGGATTGATGACTTGAGTAAGCAAATGGGTAGAGTAGGGAGTAGGAAGATAGTTGTAGATCCACGCTGTGTAGATATTTGTGATGTTTATAAATGGAAAGTTCATCAATGTATATAAGAAATTAATTCTTGTATTTTATTTTATTTCTGGTTTAAGACTTCCTATAAGAAGAAGAACGTTTGAACTCAGAAGTGCAATAGTAAAAGTTTCTGTATGGTGATTGTTTTTTGTTTTGTATTGAGACAGGGTAGGGTCTCCATGTAACTAACCCAGGCTGACCCAAGCCCATAATCCTCCTGTCTCAGGCTCTTCCAAGGCTGGGATTACAGGTATATACTACCAGACTCTGCAGAAGGAACTTTTAAACACATCTCCTCTTAATGAATTTTGGAGACACAGGCTTGTAGTTGGTTCAGTCTTAGCGCTTGCCCAGAGACCAAGTTGCACCAGCATTCCGAGGACAGAGAAGGAAGTTTGCATTCTAGAACTCCAGCTGTTTCCTGTGTGGTTCTGCAGAGCATGCTTGTGTCTATTGGAGATCACCACTCATATTCACTTGGTGCTGTATTTTTGTCTTATGCTGTCCATTTTGTTCCTTTAAATGTAATATAGGCAGATACTATTAGCCCTTTTTATATAAAATAAAACTTAGACACTGTCTCAGTTTAAACAACATCAAAATGCATCACCCCTAAGTGTCTGGGAACATGTCTGCATCTCCAAAAATTACATTTCTTGGGGGAAACAAAGAAAGGTAACGTATACTAGACTGAAATTTTAATTGTAGACTCATCAAACATACATTGCAAATTTACTACATGTAAGACTGTGTTGTAGATCCTCTTAGAATGTTTCATCACTTAATCTACACCCTAATACAGTATGCAAATGGTGAGAGGCTGAGAGTAGACCATGTCTCCATAGAGGACTTCCACTGAACACAAGAAGGAAGCATCGGTTCTTTGAGGGGGAAAGGAGATGGGACTTATTGAACTGTATTCCAGGAAACGCAGATAGACAGACATCTCAGAAGAGAGAGGTTCCCTGTGGACAGAATAGTATGCATAAAATCATGGAGGCAGAAACTTCCCAGGTTTGCTTGAGTAAGAGGTACTTGAGTGAATGCAACCAAAGATGGGTAAAGAAAAAGCTTGACAGGGAGAAGCTACCAGTTAGGAAGATGTGAGCTGTGTAATATGGTTTTAACTTTGTTTTGGTGACTTAGATTACAATCTGCTGTGTCCTGATCGTTTTTGCAGGGCCAAGATGTCTTTACTTAGCTACCATATTTCAGAAGTCAAGACTCCCTAAAGATGCTTCCTGACCCAGGGGTTACAGGGCCCTGTAATCCTCATATCTGGGAAGCAACAGAAGTAAGAATATTAAATCTATTTTATATTGTAAAGAAAGGAGCCATTTAAAGGAGCTTATGCTATTTGCACCAAGAGGTAATGGTCGTTTTGTGGCAGAAATGGCCAGAGAGAGGATGGCAGTGGGTGTGAAGCAAACTTATTCCTTGCTGCATAAAAAAATGTAGCCACTTAACCTCTTTCAAGTTCTGCACCAGATTAATTCACTTTTCTGAGTTAGGTATCTGTTGTTATCTTTTCAGCTTGGAGACCAAAAATCATGCCAAATGCTCTCTTATTTCAATCCTGGTATGTAATAGGCACTCAATAAGTGTTCATAGAGTTGTCATAATGTGATTTTGGTGTCTCTTTTTTTCTCAAAGAACCTAACTACAGTTTAGGAGACTTGTGAGTCTTAGATCTTTCATTAATTTACAGGATTCTGTTTAGCCCAAATCACCTAACTTTACAGAGTTTAAATTTCTTTGTATATAATATATAATTAATGCAACTTTATGTCTTAATACGATCCATTAAACTATAATTTTATAACTCTATAGACAGGAAAACAATATTGGCAAACCAGTAAGCTGTTGTTCCATGAAAATGTACTGAAATACCTACTGTGTGTGAACTCTACAAAGATAGCTAGCTCAGTGTGTCTCTGCTCTTAAGGGTTTATCGGCTGCCATTGAACTTATGATGTCATCGTAACAGGAGATAGTATGGGTATAGTGTTTCATACCATGTGTTCTATTTTGGAAGTGCTGAGAACAAAGTACCTGACACATAACAGACAATCAAAAAATATTTGTTGGGTTAATTCTGGCCTAGGAATCTGGGAAGAGAGAATTAGAGAGCCTTTAAGCCAAAGAATCACTGCAGATTTTGTGACTGTACCTCCCTGTATAGATGCCCTTATCTGCAACGTGGGCATATTCATCTGTCCCAAAGTCAGCGTTTTTGAGTTCCTAAAAGTGACGATAAAAAAATAGTCCATAAGAGCTTTAGAACTCAAATTGTAGGATTCAAGTTCTATCCAGTCAGAAGGAATGTTTTCCTCATAGTGTGGGGGAAAATATCCTTTGTTGGAGACACTTAAAGAACAGCAAGCCAGGGCTGGGCTTTCTTAGAGTTTAAAATAATAATAGTCATAATCATAGCTATGTTGCTAGTTTTACTGTGTCACTCACTAGCCTTACAGCCACAAATCATATTACTTTGGGGCCTCGGTTTACATATTTGCAAATCCATTTGTATCTCTCAGGCTGTGGAGGTTAAATAAATCCATTTGTTAGGAACTTATGAAGAATTACTATTGGGTGGTCTCTGAAGAACTAGTAGCAAAGGGTGCACTGTCCTGTCTGCAAGGAGCTGTGTGTCTGCAGTGGCACTTAAGAGGTGGGATTCAGACCCTCTTCACCTGCAAAGGCCACTGCTGAGAGAATGCAGCACCCTGTGGTGTCCCGTGGTATGTGTACTACCTTCATGTACATGACTCATTTGCATTTCAAGATTATTAAGGCAACAGTGTTGCAATATCCATCTCTTTTGTCCCCTTTGCCTTTGGGTCTTAGCCTTGTCTATTGGCACATTGCTCCTTATACCATAGTTACTGGATAAATCCAGCCCAATTCAGCAAATATTTACCAAGTCGTTCAGGGTACTGTGCTGGGGAAGGGAGAGTAACATTTGCTGAGCAGAAATGAATTGAAAATGACTTTGGAGCACAAAAGGGGACCAGCCTAGTGAGGTGGTAATATGTCAGTGCCGAAAATGCCTCTGATCTCTTCGAGACAAGAATAGAGACCCAAAGAAGACTCCACTGTAAGCCTGAAACAAAATACTAATACCAGTACTACTACTACTAATAACAATAGGTTCCTCTCTCTTTCTGAGTATTGTTTTGTTTATATATTTTGGAGAAACCATTTATTTGCTATCAGCACACAATGGGGACAGTCTCTGTGATAATTACTCCGTTTTGTGTGGCTCAGGAGCATGTCCTTCTGCCTTCTCAAGGCCCAGGAGACTCTCTGTGGCCTGGCAGTCCTCTCCTGTTCATTTCCCATCATGCATCTCTCTCTCTCTCTCTCTCTCTCTCTCTGCCTTCTGCTTATACTCCACTGTGAAAATGCATGCCGCTGTTCCCTTGCTATGCAGACAGATCGTGAGGTCTCTAGCATCCTTCTACTCTCTTACCTTGTTTCAACGGTTTCCATCTCACCTGGGAAGTCTTCCATCACTCACAGTGAGAGGAGGTACCTCTGCTAATGTTGTCAGTGACCTTCCGTCCTTGTTCTTCCACACCTCAGAGGCAATTACTGACTTACCTATTTGGACTCAGAGCCCCTTATCCTGACGCTTGGTTATGACCCTCTATTGCTCACCCAGCAGAGCTCTGTAACTTTGGAGAGTGTCTATTTACAAGAAACTTCCCCTGACTGCTGTGACTCACCTATAATTCCTCTGTCATTCTTTTTTTCTTCTAAACTCCTTCATTTCACCTGTTATCTGCACCATACAGCTCACAGTGATAAATCACAATAATAGTGACCCTTTGTAGAGTGTGTGTCAGGATTTGAAAAAAAGAACTCTACTTGCTTGGGTTTCCTCTTCAATCTCATAGCAACTCTGGGAATTAGGTATTTTTTCCCCACTTTGAAGAGAGAGTACCATGTAGCTCAAGTAAGTTGTATAAGGTCACAAGGCTAGGAATTGTCAGACTTAGAATTCAAAGCCATCTCTGTGTCTAATTCAAAACCCACGAGCCCTTTCCCATTTTGCATTACTCATTCTTTCAAAGGTAGGAAGTACTGCAGAAATTTAGCCTCGTGGTTATTAGTGGGGACTTTTGATCTAGAATGTATGAATTCAAACCCTGACTTTATCAGCTGAAGCCTTAGACAAGTGGCTTCCACATCTGTGACTGAATCATTTATCTGTAAATGAGACTTGTTAAGAGGGTTTGATATACCAGTGTATGTTAAGAACTTGAGACAGTGCTTGGCATACAAAGTGGCAATGGGCATTGTCATCATTATTATCATCCAGGTTAGTTTGTATCCTATTCTCAAATTCTTGCTCAGGCCCTGCTGTATGCCAGACACTCTTCTTGGTGCTGAAGGTAACAGCAGTGACTGAGATGAGTCTCTGTCCTCATGGAACCTTTGTTTTAGTGGGAAAGGCAAACACAGAATAAGAAAATAGGTCTATAGTATCTGTTATTTTATAAAACGAAGCATTTTATATTTCACATAATGAAATGCTATTTTTATAATAGGAGATAATGGTGTACAGAATATGTTGTTGACACACAGTGAGGCTACTGTAGTTCAGCCAATGTCTTGCTGGCAAGCTAGAGTTATCAGTGCCCTGTTCTGAAAGATGGAGCTTCGTATGTCCAGTTTCTGGTTGGGGTGGGGAGAGGTAGCTGTATTAGGGGCAAGATGCCATCTCTAGACTATAAAAGGAAGTCAAAAAACTAGGTTAGGATGTCTGGATCTTAGGGAAACATGACACAGAGAACTCATAAATAGGCCAGGAGTCCCCACCAATGAGGAATAGGCTCTTTTTATTGTTCTGTATTTGGCAGTGAAGTGGAATATATGTCCCAAGAAAGTCACAGGGTTTTAGCCAGTCATCAAGCAAAAGACAGTCTCAGCCAGGATATCTTGTCAAGGAAGCCTGTGATATATCCACATAGTTCCCTGTGACAGGCTGAGTCTAGAAGGTGTGGCAGTCCCTGACATTGCTTAGGAGTGGTCTGCTGAGGAAAAGTGTACATACCCTTTGGAGTCCTAGAAACAAGGATTTTATTCTTCACCTACTTAGTGTGCTGTGTTCTTGTCAAAGTCTCTAAGTTGTGCGAGCCTTGATTTCCTTATGTCTATAAAACAAGGCATGATACTTACACCAGAGGTTTGTTTAGATGACTAATGAAGTTAGCGTTTGTCTTCAGAGTCTGGTGGATAGTGAGCAATTAATAAAGGAGGGTTTTCAAAACTACTCTCTCTCGCTTGGGTGTACACTTTAGGTGTCGGTCATTACTTCAGGACCCACAGGGAGAGAGTTAAACTGAAATATGGGAGCTACATCCCAGCCCACAGCTTTCAAAGAACAGAGTAAATAATCTCAAAACTAGGACTGTATCATCTCAGAAAAGATTGTGGATGCCACAGGAAAAGAAGACTGGATTTGCTTCACATCAGTGTGATAGAGGCTGAGGCCACCAGTCTCTACTACAAAGCCGTGTTGTCTCCATCTTCCTGGGGTCAGAAGCCCTTAGAAGCCTGAGGCTGTGTGAAGAAAAGTATCTGATAAAAGGACTCTGCAATGTTGTAAGGATTTGGAGTTCAGTTCTTTCTTGTAGTAAATTAAGTATCTACTTTTGAATGGGAGGGGAGTCTAGGTAGAAGAGACTGTTTGATTTACTTTCATAGGTCAGAAGTACTTGTGAGGGACTCCTTATTATTAGAACTATAAATAAATCTATTTGATGTTCCAGTGTGAACAACTAGAGATGTTTCATTTTAAAACATAGACATAAACCTTGCTGACTTTTAAATCTCCTTGCCATTTTGTATGGTATTCCATAAAATTGCATTAAGTTTTTGAGAGGGAGGATGGTACAGTTTATTCTCATCTCACAGCTCTGGGGTTTCATTTAGCAACATGTGGACTTAAAATTACTTTAAGAACAAAGCTCCTCATCAAACAAAAGTAAGAAAAGAATAATTACCTGAGCATTTGCCAGCATACTTTTCACGGAAGAGCCCTAGATCAAGTCTTAAATATTTTCTCCCTCTTGTGGCTACTGGCATATTAGTATTATTGTGATTCTTCTGGAATTTATTTTACCCTGTTGGCCACCAGTTCACATTTATTTTGATCTTGATACCCGTGTTCATCCAAAATAAACAGAGCAGGAATAATGAAGAAAAGACTTGATAAAAAAAAGACTTTAAAGAACAACTTGTTCCTCTGCATTCCCAGGAGGCTGGTACTGGGAGGAAAAGGTCTCCTCCTATATAAACCTAGCTCCCCCTCCTGAACATCCCCTGACTATTTGTCCATCCCATGGGTGATGGTTGAGTTCTGTATTATATGGAGAGAACAAGAAGTTGTTCAAAATTCATACCCTACTTACAAGGAGCACCAGTCAGTGGAGGGACAGGTGGTTTAAAAAAAAGTAAGATGACGCCCTGAATACATTGGACCTAGGGAGTGATGAGCACCAGGACTCAGTGGGGACAGGAAATACCTAAGGCTGTGTGGGTCACAGCAGGCTCCAGGAATTTTTGCAAAATGACGTAGTCTGTTAGATTCACATTTGGTGGACACTTGTGTAGAGGCATGGGAAGAACACATTGCAGAAGAAACTCAGATAGTGACACTTGTTTCATGGCATTTTGAAACTATTTGTAGCCTTGTCTATTAACCTCTAGGATGAACTCTAGGGGGCAGCCAGTGATCAAGTGGTGTGGAGCTCAGTTATCCAACAATAATAATTCACTTCATCTTCACCATATTCATATGAGCTATATCATCATTATGTCCTCAATATGCTCCATATTGCTCTTGAGGTGACTAAGGTAGAGTGGTTATTGACTTGTACAAGTACATACGGCAGTCAAGAATTTGACACTGAGTAGTAAAACTCTAATGCCCATGTTAACTATTGTACTACATAATAAATAATTCATAAATATGTGGATAGGTTTTAACTGAACAGATGTAGATGATTGTACAATTATTTATTTATTCATTTGTATAAGATAAATGCATCTAGGCATGCTCCAGATATAATGGTTGTGCACGGAAATGGTAAGAGCACTCATTGGCTTTTTCTTGGACTTGCATGACATACAGCAGTCACAAAGCAGGTATGTTGAATCACAACTGCCAGCCCAGCCTTTTTGGAAACTAAGCCAGAAGGATGAAGAGTTCCAGGCCAAACTAGGCTACCAATACATTGACCGAAAACAAAGAAAGCAATACTTATCATGAGTGGAACTGTTCCCTGGGCTCTTTACTTCCAGAAGATACTAAAGACTGCAGCCAGATTCAGACCCATAATGAAAAACGAATTCCCGAAACTGTGAGTTTCGGACTGAGACAGAGGAGATCATAGGTGGAAAGATTGCAGAGATGAAGAAACAAAGCTGTTACATGGCCTTTCCCAGGGAGTGAAAGGCCATGCACTTAAAAATACAGTCTTTTGGGTCCATTTGAAAACAATTAAATGGCACAGTAATGATAGGGGCAGTATGGATTTAAAAGGATGAAGTGCTCCTATTTCTAAATGGATTCTAAAGAGGACAGATAAGGGAGAGGTTTGCAGTAGAGCAGAGTGGCGGAGGACAGCAAGGACAGCAGCTTTGCCTGCGGGAAGCTAATGAGGACCCAACGAGTCATCCATCCTCCAGGTATGCTGCCAATAGAGCCAAGAGTCTACAGTAGTTCTTCGCTAGTCTCTGAGGTTGCAAGGAAGTCAAACACATCAGCAGCCATCAAGGAGCTCACTCACAGTCGAGCTGTAGAGGAAGAGAGGAGTGTGTAAATGGCGAGAACGGAGTGTGTAGAAGGGATAACGGTATGAGCTGTGAAGAGAGCATGGGAGATGATTTGTCAAGCATGGCGGCAGAGAGAGTAAATCTTCTCAGGCCAAGAGGAATGCTAGAACAGAACAGCACGGAGCAAACACAGTGAACTCCGGTTTCTCATAGTCAGCTCCCAAAGGCTGCAGAAGGCCGTCGCCTGGAATGTGCTTTCCAGGGCGTACGGGGCATGTAGTGGATAAAGGAGGAAGATGAAGTCAGTGGTTGGACGTCAGACCCCAGCTCTGCACCATCTTAACACGGACAAGCGGCTTTTCACTTACCCTCAGTAAGGGAGGCTGTACCCCGCTCTAAAGATCAGCATGAAGATTCAATGAAGTAATGAGCATCAATGTAATTTGATGAATTCTTTTGTAAACTGGTTCTATGGGAGTCAAACCCTTTTCTTCTGGGGGACGACCACTAGCTATGTTCTCTGGTCTCCCCGCCACTCTTCTCGGACTGCCCCCTGGGAGACCCACTTTGCACATGCTCTGTCAGTGGGACTGCTCCCTCGGGGTTCACAATGGAAAGAGCAGTGTGAGGGTAGGACAGGAACTATAGAGACCTTCTGTGGCCATGTTCTGAAACTATCCCTGAATAGCTGAGCCTGTCCTTAGGGAAACCAGAAACAGTAATGACTGGGTTTATTTGTATTTAAAATACCTAAGTTTATTCACTGTAAAGGATTTCTTGAAAGGGCAAAAAATGCCAGAAATTATGTTGGTAAATATCAAAACATACTTTCATTATTCATTCTGTTGAATTCTTTTAACCTCCCACCTTTGCTGTGTGTCTTCCTGCCTACTATTAGCATGAGAACTTAGTGTTTGTAAAGCGATGTGCAGATGGCGGAAATAACTACCAGCTTAGGTAATAGACAGCAAGGTCTCAAATGTTCTTTTCTGTTTCCAGTATCAAATACCATAGACAAACCTAACCAACATTCAGCCTTGGTCACCCGCAGCGTGTTTGGTAGAGGCTCATTTCTGTATGCCAATTTGGACAAGGGGGATAAATGAGTATTGAGGGCGTTCGGTGTGCCAAGCTCTGGACCAGATATATTCCAACTGTTATTTTTAATCTTTGTTGTGATAGGGGAGAGCAGGCCTGCTTTTTGTCCCGCCCGGATCCCGCACGGCTAGCTTATACCCCGAA
>LOJH01000197.1:51430-67637 GCA_001685095.1 Ellobius talpinus | reverse complement strand
GAGAGAGAGAGAGAGAGAGAGAGAGAGAGAGAGAGCACAAGCTTACACCTATAATACATCAAGTGCAGTACAAGGCCGATGAGAGACACTTGCCTTTCCTCATGGGTATGCATTCTGACAAACTGACAGATACAAGATAAATCTCAGACGTGACTATCAGACACTTCCCAGGTGACCTTGGGAAAGCCCCTTTCCTAGCCCTGGTGTCCTCACCTACAGACTCCCAGGGTCTTGATAAGGACTGGAAGAGGGGACGTGTGTGGTTGGTGGTAGATCCAGTAAGCAGCAGTACAAAGAGGAGTGAGTGACATTTATACACAGTTGTGTATTCTCAGAAAGGGTCAGCCCGACAACTCCATGGGCTCTTCTGTCTGTCATGGGGCGAGAGCTTCTTGTTGTATCTTCCAATAGCAATGAAATTTCACTGTAGGAAGCTGACAGAATGGAAGAGAGCAGAGACCCGAGAGCAAACTCAGTGTCTGTGACAGTCATAGGTAACCACAGCCACCTTTATGTCTCTGCTCAGCCAGCAGATAAAGAGGGCAAGAAAGTGAAGCCCTCGGGCGTTTGGGGCATGCAGTTTGTATGTTGTAGGGCTATCATGGACCACAGGAAGACCACGCTCTTTCCACTTTTCTGCTATCTGTAAACGGAGACTGCGTTTTCATTCCCAGCCACCCAGACCCGAATAATCACACAGAAACTATATTAATTACAACACTGTTTAGCCAATGGCTCAGGCATATTCCTAGCTAACTCTTACATCTTAAATTAACCCATTTCTATTAACCTGTGTATCACCATGAGGGTGTGGCCTACTGGTGGGTTCCCACGTCCTTCTCCTTTGGCAGCTACATGGCAAAAGGGTGAGTATCACACAGTGGTTCATTCAGCCTCTGCTACCTCCAGCCACATGGTTAGGTCTGTCCCTCAGTTACCACACCTGCCTCTTTCCATTTGTCCCACCTTCCTGTGGGCTTGTTATACTGCTGGGTCCTGCTCCTAACCCAGGGTGAGTCCCAGCTGCCTAAGGGCAGTCTGGAACTAACCTAGTTTCTGGTGCTGGTGCTGTGCTGTCTTCCCCACTGGAATATATGGGCTCTAGGCCAGCTGGCCGGCACATCACCAGTCCTGACCCCAGAGGCTGTCAAAGCCAAAGCTGCAAGCGTGCCACGGAAGGAGCGCCATTTTGAACAGCCAAGAGGGTATGCCCCAGCCTCTCCCTTAATCCTGGCTCCAATTCCTGACGCCACTAACAGCTCTGTCCTTGTGTGGTCTTCAGGATGTAGGTTAGCAAGAGCCTGACCTTCCAGCTGTGGTCAGGCCAAGATACCTGTCTCAAGCAGTTGATGGACTGCAAGCCCCAGGGCAGGCCCACACACATCCCAATCCCTGGCGCTCCTGATAGTGAGAGTCACAATCCCCAAGGAGGTGAAGTCAGACAGCCTTTCCTCCTGGCTCGCAGAAGCCACAGAAGGCTTCTCTGCTACCCTGCAGGTCACCCTTGGCCTTCAGGAACATGTGAGGGAATGTTTTTCTTTTTAAAAATTTTTTTAAAACTTTATTTATTTATATGTGTGTTGGTGTTTTGCCTGCATGTATATCTGTGTGAGAGTGTTGGATTCCCTGAACCTGGAGTCGTGAGTTGCCACCTGGGTACTGGGAACTGAGCCCAGGTCCTTTGGAAGAGCAGCCAGTGCTCTTAACCGCTGAACCATCTCTCTAGCCCCAGGAATGTCTTTCTTGAACACACACACGCACACGCACACCCCCCCCAAGCAGCGTTGCTTTCCTGGAACCCCAAGCACAGGATCTCGTGAAAAGACTCTGGGGAGACAAATGGAGATTTCGTGGAATCAATCTCGCTCACCTGGTGGTCTCTGCAGACTATTGTTAAATTGTATTTTCTTTTCATTTTTCTCTCCCTTCCCTTGGATCAGCTCCCCTTAGAGCCTGACAGCAGTTAGATTTGTGTGATTGAGAGGTGAAGGCAGCTGTGGGGACCCCGTGTTCATCTGTAGAACCAGGAGACTGTTGGGGTAACCCCAGAGTCATGTATCTTCTGGACCTGAGGGTGCAGCGACTGTTTAGAGGTAGTTTTATTTCCTGTGGTATCACTTCTAAGTGCTTGGTGGGTCTTTAGATTATCTCCCCTAGAAGCCCCGCGCATAATTTTGGCTGCTTGTAGCTGTAATTAATGGGAGCCACAGCTCATTCAAATGATAAGGAGATTTATTACTTCACATAAGAACCCGGCTGAAGGGTGGCTGTGGAAGGAATTAATTCAGGGGCTCAGCCAGTACCATCTGATAGTCAGTCTTTCCTGTCGTCTTTGGCTCCACCATACTGGGCCTGTTCTCCCCGGGGTAAATTTCTTCACTGTGCCAAGATGAGGGCTGCAGCTTCAGGACTCATGTAGATGTGGAACCCCCGCAGGATGGATAAATGCACAAAATCAGAGTTCTGTCAGGGAAGAGGGAGGGATTGGAGCGCCATGTGACCCCTGGGGTGAAGATCTCAGCGCCAGTCCGTGGTCGGACACACTGACCTTTTTTCTTTGGCTTGAGAACAAACATCTTGTCCTGACAGGAAGAGACTTACACCGAGGGCCCTCAACCCATACTTCCTAGATTTATTTCACTCTGCAAGTGACCCCTGGGTGTCAGACCCCTGGTTGTTCTCAGAGTGAGCCACACCCCATTTCTGCTTCCTTGCCTTGCTTGAGTTGTGACCTGTGTCTGGAACACCCCCATTCCAGGGTGCCTGCCTCTCAGCCTAAGATGTACCAAGCCACAAGATTTAATATTCAGATTCAAACCCCACTGGGGTTTTGGTCGTGAGTTTAAGTGCGTGTCTCCTGTGCTTTTCTCCATCTCCAAAGGTGGCGCTCCTCCATGATAGCCGTGCCTTGTGGTTTGCTCAGGCAAGCATCCCATGCTGGCCTTGGCTTGCTGCTTGTTTATGGCTCAGGTTCCAGTGGTCCCTGCTTCTCCTTATTTTCTGCCAAGCGGCAATTGGTGCAAAAACCTTACCAGATTGCAGTTGATCCCTATGGCAAGAGCCCTGGATGGCCCTCTACCTCCTCATCAGGAGGCACACGCTTTGTCTCCTGGCATCTTCTCTGTCCATCTGTGGGACTCTCCAGTCTTGGTGACACTACCCTGAATTCTTTGACAGTGTCATTGGTCTCTGCCATGCCATGATACCTGCGTTCAGCCAGTGCTTTTTCTGCCACAGGCTGAGCATCAGCTATTTCTCTGAGAAGCTGCCTGGCTTCTTTCAATGGAAAATGGGATTTAAAGACCACAAACTGGGTACCGGGTATGCTTTTAGCTCCTGTGCATGCTCTTGACTTTTTTGGGGGACCCCTGTTGGAAAGAGGGATTATAAATACAGTTGTATTCACTCACATGTGAAGATAGACTGTCTCACGAGTCCTAACGTATGTGTTTAATTGAAACCAAAGATGAACTGTTTTCTTTTCTCTCTGTGTCTCTGTGCACCTTAGGTTTCAGTACATGGAGACCCCTAGTCAGCTTGTTTTACCCTGGACCACCGTCCTGACGGTGTTGAGATAGCAGCTTTACAGTAACTATGACAGCAGTAACAATGACAGGGCTGGAAAGTGCTGGAAACTCTTCTTGCACCTTCTGTCCTACTCGGCGCGTTTATAGGTGCCGTGTGCCTGTCGCTCATCACTGTCCCTCTTACGTTCTCTCACTTAGTCCCGGGGCAGCTGTGTAACGTTGCTGCCACCGCCATCTCTGTATCGATGTCCCTGCAGTTGGCTCAGCTCGCTGAGGCTCTTTCTGAGGTTCTTTGATGGGCTCCTGGGATCGCTGGACATAAACTTCCAGCCTCTCATTTTCTTTTCCTTGAGCGTGTTGATCACGTGAGCTCAGTTTCTTCGGGAGTAACGTTGTGTGTCAGGGGCTGAGGCAGACCTCTCACATGTCCCTGGTCCCAGCCCTGGATGGAGGTCATGCAGGCCATAGTCCTTACCTGGCCGGTGGGCACACTCCCTGCCTGCTTCTGTTGCCTGTGCTAGGATTCTGCTCTCAGGACAGAGCCACTGTCCCCCTCACTTCCTGCCTCTTCCTGTGTCCCCTGCTTTCTCCACTTGTGTTTGGGCTCATGGGGAGCCTTGGTGGCTCATCCTGTTGTGGGTGCTCTTCCAATGGTGTGCTGTGTGGTAGCCTTGCATGTCTTTCTGAAATCCAGACGAACTGAAAAAACCCAGGCTTTGTTGCTCCAATGCCATCTGATCTGTGGCCCATGAGGAAAGCGTTGAGGGAAGCTATAAATGTGCCCAACACAAGACAGTGAACAGACATTAGTGATTGGTTTCTCTTAACTCCGTTGGGATGTTTTCCAGTGTGAACTTTGGAGGTGACTACATTGTGCCACAAAATGTGAAAAGGCTGAACACCCTGCCAGTGAGTCGTCGCACATTTTAGACACACTGGCATTCTTTCACGTCCCTCTTCTTCCTGTCTCTCTCCTCTCCTTTCCTCAACCCGTTTTTCTTCTGGCTTTGTTCAGGTTTGATTCCCACGCTGTTATCATTGCTCATCTCTGTGGCTTAGAAATCACCATTCTGAGGCTGTCACCTGGGAAGTCAAGTGTCTCAATAATCCAGTGGCTTTGCTTCTATAGCGGAGAGTGCAGCAGGAAACGGGCAATGGCTGCCAAGCTTACACACCTCCGCCTCGCTATAGGCCTACTTCGGCAATTGGCTTAGCGAGACTGCAGCCCACAAGGGAGAGCGATGGCTGGGTTAGACAGCCAGCCTCCAGCATTGGCACACAGCTGTCACCTGCTGCTTTAGGTGCCCAGGGTTGGCCCTGCCATCTGTGCTGCCTGCTTGGGAAAGCGGGACATTCAGAGAACTTGGTGCATTTTCAGTCATGAGCACCATGTGGGCCCTGTGGCCATGGCTGCCTTCCTGGTGTTTCTTGCTTGCTTTAAAAATGATGGACCACTTGCAAATGTAGAAGTCCTCTTTAAGCAACTGAAGCCAAAATGGAAAAGACCGGGACAGTCTTTGCTGATGACCCCAGAATCCCAAGGCTTCTGTAACCTCTACTGGTTACCGTTTGCCCCTTCTAGGAAGGCCCTTCTACCCCTTCAAGGCAGCAGGAATCTTCCAGCAGCTCTGGACTTGGTTTTTCCAGCTCAGCTTCCCCAGCACAGAGGGCTGCCCTCCTGCTGCTTGTGACCAAAGTCACCAGCCACCTCAGCACCTTCTTCCTGCCCTGCCTTTTACACATACACTCCGTCATGTGATGGTGGGACCCCCTTGCTCTGGAATGGAATGAGGAAGTTCAGAAGTGAAGGGCCAGAGAAAACCTCTTCCCCAAGATCAGGGTACGGGCCCCAGAAAATGCACAGAGGAAGGCTGGATGGGCAGTCACCTGCTTTTATATTTAAAACAACAGATAATTTAATATTCAGTAAATACCACAAAGCCCCACAAGCGCGTGTTTCAAGGATCCTGGGTGTTTGCTAATGGAGCGAGATAGGGAATTTTAATGTCGTGTAAAGGGCTTCAGATGTAGTAGTTCAGCTGGTAGAGTGCTTGCCTAGCATGCACTAAGCCCTGAGCACCACAAGAGCAGCCATGTGTGCCTACCATCCTAGGGCTCAAGGAGGCAGAGGCAGAAGGATCTGAAACTCAGGATCACCCCGCAGAGAGAGTTCTGAGGTCAGCCTAGAACAAAAAATAAAACATGCAAAATACAAAGCAGCAGGCTACCTTTTGTCGGCAGCTTCGGTGGTCTCCAGACAAAAGAACATTTGGAAGTTCAGCAGACTCACACTTTTCGGGATAGAGAGGGAAAGGGCAGCTTTACTGCCCTTGTGTGACTAACAACATCAGCCTCCTGGGGTCTTCACACAGCATCCTAGAAAGGTGGAGTTGCTCTCACCTGCCATCCTTAGGGAACAATGGCTTCTGCATGAGCGGGCTTTATCGATTTGCTTGTGTTTTCAAGGTTTGACGCCTTTTTTTTTTTGCCTCCCTTAAAGCACTTCTTCACACTAACAATATGCTGATCCGATGAATACAAGTGGAGGGTTTTCCATGTCACCTCGCACTTCTAGAAGTCAGACTGAATACCAGTCTGGTGTGAGTGTCTACAGGTGACATCAGACTTCCTCCCCAGACCTGAGCTGGGAGGGACCATGCTTTTCACATGAAGTAAACATGCTTGTGTCATGTAAAACTCTAGGGAGTTTTATAGATGAAACCTGAGAGAGACAGGGTCTCACACTATAGCACAGGCTGCTCTGGAACTCACCCTGTAGCCCAGGCTGGCCTCAGCCTTGCCGCAAGTCACCAGCCTCAGCCTCCCCAGTGCTGGGATTACAGGCTTGATCCTCCAGGCCTACCTCACCGCTAGCTAGTCTTCATACCAGGAAACATTTGGACTTTGCTAGGAGAAGCCAGAAATCAGGCCTTCAAAATAAATACATTTAGATTCTGCTGCATAAATCAGTCAGCTTTTACAGTGGGGTCAATCCAAGGCCATGTGACTTGTCCAAGGTAGACTCACACTGGGGCATTAGTCTTTGGCACTTTGGCCAGTAGATAATGGGATGTCAACCCAACTGCTCACCATTTCAACCCATGGCCCTTGTCACTTAAGAGGAGGTGGGTTGCCTGTACCTTCTTGGCACGAGAGCAGTGGTCTGCCTGCTCCTCACTGTCAAGTGTCCATTTCTTGCTCTTCTGGCGTCTCCAGGCAGAAACAGGAATTGTGGTCTGCTGTCCATGACCATCCAGAACTTGCTCTGGCGCTGAAATGGGATCGCTAAGTAAAATTAGCCTTCGCAAAAGGACAGTTGTTTTTCTCAAAAATTCTGGCTTGTTAGATGTTACTGTTTTGTGGAAACTTTTTTTACCTTCATCTTGGAATAATAGATTTTACACACCTGCCCAAAGTATGCAGAAATGAACCCTATGCTCTGGAATGCTGCTTGCAGACCACAGCTCCGGTTTGTGGCTTTGACTTCCAGTGGTTATGGTTTTCATACAAGTTCTTAGAGTGTAAGACACTCAGAGTGTCCTGCAGGATGGGTCTCTTTCAAACCGAGACGAGCCAAGTTAGACTTCACATCAACAACATGGAGCCATAGTTCTTACCCGTCAGCAAGCGCTTGTTGTACTTTCTGCTCACAGTCCCTGTGCTGTCTATGGAACATGAAATTCATGCAGCGTGATTGCTGCCCATCAAACCTGCATCCTTCCCCCTTACCACAGAGAGGGTTTTGTGTCAAGACCCAAGGAGCAGCTGTAGAGATGGCAAACAAACAGAAAATGTGCCCTTTGTGGGCAATGCATTAGAGGAACTTTGGGGTCTTCAGGAAATGTGCAGAGGTCACTGTGAATTAGCTGGTCTTATGCCATGACTTCAGGCAGTTATTTTCCCTCCGAGTTCCTCTAGTTTGAGGTTTCCCTTTCTGAGATACAAAATGGAAAGTTCTAGTTCATTGATTTTACCTAACTTTCCTATAGATAACTATATCACTTTATAATTCATTGTTGTTATTAATCTTTTGTTTCGTTTTGTTTTGTTTGAGACGGGGTTTCCCTGTGTAGTCCTGGCTGTCCTGGAACTCAGTATGTAGATGCGGGTGGCCTCGAACTCAGAGACCCACCTGCCTTTGCCTCCCAAGTGCTGGGTTTAAAGGTGTGTGCCACCACCACCCGGCTGTTATTAATTTTTTACACTGCCAGGTCCCTAAGTTCAACTTCACCACAAATCATATATACAGAAGAAAGCACTTACAGAGAAGGTCTGCCGTTTTGGGTGTCCACAGGGGTGTCTCAGAACATGTTCCCTGAGGATGACGAGAAGACATTTATTTCAGCAGAGGGAGAAACGGAGAGGGAGGGAGAGGAGGGGGGATGGTAATACATTCTAACCCCTTCTCCCCTACATCCCACCCTTTGCTGGCTTTGATTCCAGTTCCCATGTTTGAACAGCTCCAAATCCTTGCCCTTCATGGCTGAGGTGTTTTCTCTCTGTAATTACATTATTATTCCGGACACCATAGGAATGCTTGTCACAGAGGAAGGAGGATTAGGCCGGGTGGCTGATGCTAGCGCAGCCACGCAGCTGCCCTGCGCCTGGCAAGGGAGATTGTGCCTCTGGAAGCCAGGCTCCCGGCTGAGCCGGCTTCATTTAATTAGTCTCCTGTCTCTTCTCCCTGCGAGACAGTGGCAGAATCCAGGATGAACCCCGTTAATGATTGCAGATGCTTCTAATGACATTTCGTCATCGCTCATTTTAAGCAAATCGGAAAATTGTCAAAACCACTCTAGTCTCAGGAAATAACTTTGAAAAGCGCCTGTCTCTCAGGGGAGTGAAGTGGCAAAAGCGTCTCTTCCAGGCCTCTCTGACACGGAGCCTCTGTTGGCTGTGTGCTCTGGTGCCTGCACAGTTTAACGCTCTTTTAAGTGGATTCCTTAGTTTCTTCATGAGACTCCGTGTGACCTCCGCAGATGTGTAAATTTCTATGCTGATCACAACCAAGAGTCGACGTATAAAACAGTAATGGTTTAATTAATTGGTAATAGATCGTAGGTGAATGTCAGGCTAGAGAGAAGGGGTAAGTATTGCTTTGTGAATCAGCCTCTGGAGAAAGCATAGACCAGCCATGCTGTCTCCGATTGGAATGAGTTACTACACAGGAGTGTGAGGTTTTGGGAGGGGGCACTCATGATTAAACAGCTGTGTCCAGGGAAACTCCTCATGTTGCCCCTGCAATCTTACAGAACACCATGGAAACTCTCCAACGCCTACCTTGGTTGTTTGGTAGGAAAAGGAAGAGAGACAGTGGCTCCTAAGCTGAAGAGCAGCCTAAGTCGCAAATGGAGGAACAGGGTCCCACAAGGGAGGAAGATCTGGCCCTTGCCATAGGCCAACCACACCCTTGCTCGGAACCTTGCTCAGAAAGCAGTTCTCCCTGGAACTAGGCTCATTCGGGGAATGACTCTGGGAAGGAAGTTCTGCGCTATGTCCTTCCCAAGCAGAGAAGCCTAGGTGGAGTCTCATTCCTGCTACCCTAGGCATGTGTCTTCCTCTGCCTAGGTTGGCTGTAGAGAGCAGGGGGCTGCAAAGCCACACCCTGTTTGAGTAACCTTCCCCACCAAGTCACATAACTAGCCTAAGGTAGGGTCCCCCACTTGGACTCCTCACTTTCTTCAGCATCCTTGTGCTCAGGCTTCGTTGAGCTTCCATTCTAGCTGAAAACGCAAAAGGAATCCCTACCCACCCAGCCCCGTGTGGAGTCCCAGTCCAGAGGTCCCAGTCTAGAGCCCCAGCCTTGCAGTTATCTAGCATTGGCTAGATACACTGTAATTAATGTTCAGGAATTAATTCATTAACAGAGCTCAGAAACCTTCATCCATTAAGTGGGACTAGCTCAGCGCTTTGGGGACAAGAGGCAGAACAGGAAGTGTGCTCTGTGAGTGAGAAGCTGCTAGCTGTGTTGCTGGTGGCAGCAGCAGCTCTGTCTCCTTGCCATATTTCCTTGGACAAGAAAGCATGAGATCTCGGCGGGAAGATTAGCTGAAGCGCTCTGCCCAGACTGCGTCTCCTCCTTGGTGATGCCAGAAGCCTGGCCGAGCCGGGACTAGGTTCCTGGTAACTATCTCTATCCCCAGCTTAAGTACTTGAGTTCTGGCTGCCGCAGAAGCTGTGGAAGTATTTCATTCCCTCCTGCCCAAGAGGTGGCGTGTGCAAGCTCATTATCATGCTGGGAGTGGAGGTTTTATTCTCTGTGCTACACCCTGTCCCTGGTTAACACCCACACTTAAGGCAACAGAAGTAAGCAGACATCACTGAGAGCCACTTAGATGCCAAACTCTGAGACCCCGCCTCCCATGTCCCTTCAGCTTCCTGCTTCCGCAGTCTGGTCTGCTGTCCTTCCCTTGGCTCCCTCCTAAGATAAGGATGGTTTTTCCCAGTGGTCAAGAACCTACAAGTCATTTTCTCAGCACCAATCCCTGGAGGTTGCACCCCAGAATATCCAAGTTGTCAGCGTGATAGGCTACAGAAAGGTGCTTTGTGGGTCCTGCCAGATCCAGAGCAAACCCCTCCTGTGCACTAGGCCCCGCCTCTGTTCTTTCCACGTTCCATCACAGACGACAGACGGGTGGCGTTTGAGCCAGTTACAGAAACCAAAGTGGAGCATCATGCAGAACCCCGCGATGGATCTTACTCTGAGGCGAAATGACTAGCAAAGCAGATTGGAGACAGACAAAAGCAAGTGCTGGCGGGGAAGTGGAGAAGCTGGGCCCTGGAGACATTGGCAGCTCTGTAAAAAGTTTCAGTATGGAGTTGTCGTGTGACCCAGCATTTCTACTCCTAAGAATAGACCCCAGAGAATCAGAAACCTAGAGCCACACCAGACCTCGGCACGCATGTGGCCTTAATGAACGTACATAACAGCGTGTCCGTGCTGTATAGTCTCATTCAGCCTATGAAGAATAGAGGCGTTGACTCTTCCTGGGAGACATTGTGCTGCTTGGTTTTGTCACTTTGACACAAACATAGACATATCTGGGAAGAGGGAATGTCAGCTGAGGAGTTGTTTGTTTCCATAGTATTGGCCTTGGGCATGTCTGTGGGGAACTTTCTTTATTGATGATTAGTTTAGGGGGGCCCAGCCCACTGTAGGTGATGCCATCTCTGGGAAAGGTCAGTGATCCTGGGTGGTATATGAAAACAGGCTGTTGAGGGGCTGGAGAGGTGGTTCAATTCCCAGCACCCACATGGTGGCTCACAATTGTCTGTAACTCCTGTTCCAGGACATCCAACGCCCTCACAGAGACATACATGCAGGTGAAACAGCAAGGCACATAAAATACAAATAATTAAATTAAAAAAAAGAGGGAGAGAAAAGAAGAAAACAGGCTGAGCAAACTGTAGGAAGCAAGCCAGTAAGTAGCATTCCTTCACGGCCTCTGCTTTAGTTCCTGCCTTCAGGTTCCTGCCTCGAGTTCCTGTCCTGACTTCCTTTTGTGATGGACTACAAGCTATAAGATGAAATAACCCCCTTTCTCCCTGGGTTGTTTTGATCGTGGTGTTTATCCCAGCAACAAAGCAAAGTATGATAGATTTGGACAAGTCTGTTTACCCCCGGTAGGGTACTGACCTTAGGCCAGAAAAGCTTAGTAATCTAATGTGTATTTTCTTTTTGAATTGCTTACAGGAACACGGATGACTTAAAGGTAGTTGCATCCCTGAAAAGCCCACCCCAGCGTGGGTGATGACTCATGACAGTGACATGCCTGGAGCTCTGTGCGCAACTTGTTAGGGAGCACAGCTGAAAAGCTCCCACCCCTAGGGATCGTTTAGTATTTACACAGTCTTGGAGAGGCATGTTGTGTTTCTGAACTTCATGAGCCTTCTGAGTTTCTTTTGCTTCCCGGATCTTGCAAGCCCCTTCCTCCCTCCAAGAGGGAGTGTTTTGGTCAGGATGAAATTGCTGGGCGGCAGAAGGCCCCAGTGAGCACACCAATTCCTGGTGTCCCTCCACTGTGGGAAGAAGTCGGAGCATACACTGCCATATACATGACAAGTCCAGAGCAGGTGAACCCCATCTAGACAGGAAGTGGGTCAGTGGCAGCTAAGCTGCAATGGGTAAGGTGGAAGAGATGTCAGCTTCAGGGCTGCACACACGCACATGCTTACCTGCACACATGCGCATGCTTACCTGCATACACGCACATGCTTACCTGCACACACACCCATGCTTACCTGCATACACATGCATGCTTACCTGCACACACATGTCCCCCCCACACACATTGAAAATGGAAAGAGAATAAAATACAGAGTAATCTGGGGACCTGTAGGGAAGGATATAGATGCAGCACACATAGGATGTCACGGATGTGCCAGGGCAGAGGAATGTGGCCCTACATGTAAGGAAATGATCTTTGGCTGAGGGGCATGTACTGAGACACACAGTTGGACGAATGTCTTGACACTGTCTCATGAGTCAGCAAAAGCATCCTACATTGGTGAAGAGCGATCGCAGTGGGACACCATGACGGTCCTTGTGCTCCTCTGCCCTCTCTGTCGACATTGCTGGAAGTCATAGGCCGGCGCGTCCTATTTTCACAAGGCACCGAGTTGGAATTTTTACAATGCCAAGGGACTGAAAAAAAAAGTCAGAGGACTCTTGGCTGTCGTCCATCTTTAGTCTCGGTCTAAAACAAGGATAAATGGACTCTTGTCCCTTCCTTCCCCAGTGCAGTGAATTCTGTCTCAGAGCAGGTCAGGCTCCCCTCCCCCTGTCCAGCTGTTTTTAGGGAAAGTCTGAAACTCACCACTCAGTCTTAGGGCCCCTGTGCCAACCATCAGAGGGGACTTGCATCTGACCTCCCGTGAGCAGCTGGTGGGACGTCACCCCCCACACTCCCAACCCTTACAGCCCTGGCTCTGACCTCATTTTAGAAGCAAGCCAGTAGACTTTCCTGTTCCAGGAAAACCGAGAAAGATCCAGCAGGCATGGTTTCTGAGGAGGAAGGTCTCTGGCCCTTTCATGTTTCTCCTCATTGTAATGTTCCTGCTTGAGGTGGGGGGGGGCTCATTGGAGACTTGCAAAATTGGTCTCTAGTTTTACATCCTTGTGCCCTAAATATGAAAAAAAATCTGCACTTTGCCAGGCGGTCTTTCCATTCATGAAGCATCTGGCCAGATGTCTCCCAGAATGAATGGGAAAATTAATCATCTGAATGTCAGACCCGGGGCTGGGGATGTGGCTCAGCTAGGAGAATGCTTGCCTGGCATGCACAAGGCCCTGGATTCAGTTCCTTAGTCCCATATAAAACCAGGCATGGTACTGTCTGTCTATAATCTTATCGCCTATGAGATACTGACAGGAAGATGAGAAATTCAGGGGTATCCTTGGCCGCATAGTGAGTTTGAGGGTGGCCTGGGATATATTAAACCCTGACTCGAAATCAAACCAACAAAAACAAAACCCCAGAGCTAGAAGGACCCTCAGAGCTTCCTTGCTCCCTGCACATTGGCAAGGCCTGCCCCGAGGGAAGCCCGTTCATGTCATACCCACCCTGGCAGTGTGACCGGGAGTATTTTCAAAGCTTTTATTGTCAACAACCGTTTTAACACTGGGCCAGCTGGTCTTTGAATGTACAGATTTTGTCATGAATTCACAGTGAGATAGTTCTTAAATTACACTTATTTATCGTGTGTGGTTTTGTGCAAGTATGCACATGCCACGCTGTATGCGGAGGGCATAGGACAATCTGTGGGAGTTAGTTCTTCCCTTTCGCCATGTGGGACCCAGAGGTCAAATTCCTGCTGTCAGGTTTGGCAGCAAGCACCTTAATCTATTGATCCAGCTCGCTGGCCCTCTTCACTTTATTGAAGCAACTGAACCCCGAGCTCACCAATTCAGCTAGTCTGCCTAGCCGGCTGGCCCTGCAAATTCTGTCTGCCACCCACTCCACCCAATCCCCACCCCACACCCCTGGAGTTACAGGAGGGTGGCCATCCCCACTCAGAGGGCTTTTTATATGCGTGCTAGAGAAATGAACTCTGTTCCTTACACTTGTGCAGCTTTATCTATGGAGCCATCCCCCTGCCCCATGCAAAAACTTTAATAGTGGGAAATGGGAAACACATTGAATGCTCAGTCTAAGGAGGACAAGTGCATCCATGTGTTAGGCTGCAGCACGCTCTGACAATACCTCCAAAGTTCTTTAATAACGGGGCCGTCTCTTGACAACTGATAGGTGAAGAAAGCTGTCTCTGGGCCTCTGGTTAGGTCTTCGGGTTTCAGGCTCAGGCACGGAAATAAGATAATAAAGAAGAGCGTGAAGACATTCACAGTGGTGACACTGGGTGGTGGAGTTACGGGAGTGCTCCTTAATTACGGTTCACGTTACTTTGAGTTAATTGTAAATTTCACCTGCAATTACAGGGAGTGAGAATTGCAGGGAAGTCCTGTATTCCTTCCTCTCCATTTCCTGCAGGGAATTTTTGTTTTTCCCTTTGTGCTTCTTCCTTGCCACGTGATTGACAGGTGGGGAAAATTGACAGGTTGAAGGCTATCATTTTAAACCCCCATGCATGCGGCGCGCGCTCAGGCAAGAGCATGAGCGCACACACGCTCTTCCTTCGGGGAAGCTGGCCTTTTGTTTCTCTTTAGACCCCTTCCTCTTGACCCACTGTGCACATTAGAACCTTATACTAATCCTGAGTCACTGAGACCTATGCCTGGTGTAGGCGTTCATGGTCAATGACATTCTCCTTCTGATCGCATCAGGCTTCCTCAAACGATTTAGACAAGACACCTGGCTTTTATGTTGAAGTCAAATTGAAACATCCAAATCCCAAAGTGGAAAATAAGGCCTGAAATAATCATTAAAGCAAAGCTCAGTAGCACCCGGCCACCTTTTATGAAATGTTTGGAATATGTTCCTGCTCCAAGCTATCTTGTCCTCTGGGGACAGTGGGATGGATAGTGGCAGCAGGTTGGACAAGCAGATGTCTGTGGAGTACTTCAGGAATTCCGCTAGATGGCTCACCTGTTTTCTTGCCCTCATCCAGTGTGGTGGATGTCAGAGCACACAGCACTGTAGGAAATGGAGTGGCTAGGGTCTCCCGCCTTTATTTTTGTTTTATTTATTTTTTTTGTTTATTTTGCTTGGCACAGGGGAGAATGTCATGTAGCCCAAGCTGGTCTTGAACTCACTAGGTAGCAGGGGATGAACTTCAACTCCTGACCCTCCTGCCTTCACCTGCCAAGTGCTGGAATTACAACCAAGCACCACCATGCCTAGCTTCATCTACTTTGTTTGTTTGTTTTTTGAGACAGGGTTTCTCTGTGTAACAGTACTAACTGTCCTGGAACTAGCCCTTGTAGACCAGGCTGGCCTCGATCTCAGAGATCCACCTGCCTCTGCCTCCCGAGTGCTAGGATTAAAGGCGTGTGCCATCACTGTCTGGCACTTCTCTACTTTTAACAGAATCATTGGTTCTTTCTGGATGTCTTAGGACTTGTAGCTTGCAGAGAAGCACCTCAACCTCATCAGAGAATCGGGCCCATGGGTTGGGTTCTCAGCTCCACCGTTAGTTTCTGTATGAGCCTGGCAGACATCTCTTGTGTCGTGGTTGTTCTTCTTTTGCTAGCTGTCTGGGGTATCTGGCAGATCGTCTCTCAGAATCCTGTCTCTTAGATGCTACAGGTTAGCTGGTTAGCCTGGAGCGTGGGAAGTTGCCAGCTTTCCCAGTCTCTTTGCACCTTGCGAAAAATGCACAGTGCACCTCAGGAAGTTGAGCCTCATTCAAAGCCGGTCTTCAGGGACTGGAGTTATTCCTTTGCCACCTTAGTGAACCCCAATGGCAGCGCCTCTTTTATAAAAGAAATGAGCTCGAGTCTGCGGGCAACAGAAGCGGACATACAGGGGACTTCCTCTTCCTTTCCCTTGAAGATTATCTCAGAGATGTCAAAAGTAATTTCTGTAGGCGGACTGTTCTTTTACAAGAGATGTGTTTACAAAGCATGAAATTAACATTTTTGCACAGAGTCGAGGAATTCTTGATAACACAGTGGCTGGGGTGAGAGGGTTAGCTTTGGTGGTTATTAGCAAGGTCGGTGTTACGTGCAGTGATGCAGTTAGCACACCCTGTCATCAAAGCCCTTAGCCAGACATGAACTCAGGACTTCGGGAATGCAAGCTGGAGAGGCCCACCACTCAGGAGTGCTTTTCCAGACTGAATGCCATATAAGGAGCTACAGATATCACTTGAGGGGAGGCGATAGCACAGGTGTGTATCTCAACAGTTGCACATTTCAGTTGTGGTTTGGGATTCTCCTTAGGTTCATAAAGCGAGCAAGAGGATGTTAGAGTCTATTAATAAAAATCTATTCAGAGAAGCATGTCCTGTATAATTTTATGTATAAGGTATATAATTTTAGACTTGGGGCTGTTATTTTTTTAAGATTTTATTTTTTAAAAATTGTATACGTCAGCTGGGTGGTGATGGCACTCACCTTTAATCTAGCACTTGGGAGGCAGATATCTCTCTTGAGTTTAAGGCCATCCTGGTCTACAAAGTGAGTTCTAGGACAGCAAGGGCTACACAGAGAAACCCTGTCTTGAGACACAGAATGAACCCAAACAAACAAAAACAAAAAATTCTCTCTCTCTCTCTCTCTCTCT
>LOJH01000197.1:0-39630 GCA_001685095.1 Ellobius talpinus | reverse complement strand
CACACACACACACACACACACACACACACACACACACACACACACTTCTGTAGGAATCCTTACCCAGTCGTCTGGGGGAAGGGGATGCTAATTTTTTGACTCTTCTAAATATCTATAGATTTTTTCTGTGCCCTTTAAGGCAATACACTTACAGTGGTGTGTGTTTTTTCTTATATCATCATGTTTTGTTGAGCCCATGAACTGTCTTATTTAGCTATATGTATAAATACTTTTCTCATTGCTATGAAAACATACATCATCAGAAGCAACTTACGGAAGAAAGATGCTGTTTTGTTTTTTGGTGTGTGGGGGTGTTTGCATGTAGGCAGTTTGTGACATACATGTCTCGTTCCTGTGGTAGACAGAAGAGGGCATCCGATCCCCTGGAACTGGAGTTATAGATGGTTGTGAACTGCCATGTGAATTCTGGGAATAAAATCCAGGTCCTTTGAAAGGGCAGCTAGTGCTATCAACCATACCATTGAACCATCTCTCCAGCCCCAGGAAGGATTTGTATTCATTAATGGTTTAAGGAAGGTTGTGGTCCATCATGTCTGGGATGGCACAGCAGCAGGAGCCGAGTGAGTGTGAGAGCACTGGGGACACAGTCAGGAAGCAGAGAGAGAGATGGATGCTGATACGCAGTTCATTCTCCCTTTTATCCAGTTGGGGACCTTAAACCACAGGGGTGGTGCTATCCACACTCAGGGTGTACTTTCCTTCCTCAGTTAAACCTCCCTGGCAGTGCCTCTCAGACACCCCCAGAGGTGTGTCTCCTGGGTCTTCTGTTGCTGTGAAGAGACACTTTGACCACAGCAACTCTTATAAAAAAGAAAGCTTGCTAATAGTCTCAGAGGGTTAGTCCATGATCAACATGGTGGGAAGCAGACCAACATGGCACTAGAACACTGCCTGTAAACTTTACATCCTGGTCTGCAGGCAGAGACACTGAGTTTGATGTGGGGTTTTGAAACCTCAAAGCCCACCCCACTGACACATCTCTTCCCACAAGGCTACACCTATTCCAACAAGGTCACACCTCCCAGAGAGTTCCACGAAATGGGGACCATGCATTCAAACATATGAGCCAATGGGGGCCATTCTCATTCAGACTCCACACCCAGTATAAAGCAACTCTATGAATTTGGCTAAATAAGTTCTACTTGGTCCACTCTGACCTTGAAAGGAATACTTTGTGTGTGTGTGTATCTGTGTGTGTGCATCTGTGTGTGTATCTGTGTGTTTCTATGTCTGTGTGTCATGCATGCACATATGAGGGCTGTCTTAGTTAAGGTTTCTATTGCTGTGAAAAGACCACATGACCACAGTAACTCTTATAAAGGGTGGCTTACATTTTCAAAGGTTTAATCCATTATCATCATGGTGTGACATGGTGGTGTGCAGGCAGACAGGATGCTTGAGAAGTAGCTGAGAGACCTACATTTTGACCAGCAGGCAATAGGAAGTGATCAGAGATACTAGGCACGGCTTGAGCATATATGAGACCTCAAAGCCTACCTCCCCAGTGACACACTTCCTCCAACAAAGCCACACCTCCTAATAGTACCACTCCCTGTGAGCTTATGGGGGCCAATTTACATTCAAACTACCACAAAAGCTATTAGAATCTATTAAATTTAATGTTTGGCATCAAAGAGTGTGTATGCTCCTAAAGCAAAATCTGAAGGGTGGGTTGGGAGTCTAGAGAATCATCTCAACATCTGCAGTAAAGTCTCCCCTAATGCAACCTGAGACCTGGATGAACCCAACGACCCTCCTGTGGTTTTGAGGACCCTAGTCAGCTGGGCCAGGCCCTCGCTGGCAGGCGCTGCCAATTCTGCAGTCTCGGGATTGGACTGTGTGCTTTGACCAATCTTTCTTCTACAGCAGAATGCAGTTGGCTTTGTTTCGCTGTTCTCTCTTCAGAGGGTGCCAGACACACTAAATAGTGATTAAACAAAGATTAAAATTCCATTTGGATGAGTGAGTGAGTGGCAGTTGGGACCATGATCGATTCCTTTGGAATGTTGACTAAGGGCACATGGGTTCCAGACACAGTTGTTCCAGGCACGCCCACATGCATTTGCAGTTTGCTGTGTAAAGGGATTTCTAGACACTGTGCCAGCCTCTCCAGCTGGCCTACATTCTCACTGCGCTCCTTCCCTTTGTCTTCATTTTGTGTGGTGAGGGAACATTCTGGAAGCGGGGGGCGGGGGACACAGACAGAAGATGATTGCAAACCAGAAAAAAAAAAGAAAAAAGATCTCAACTTTTAGAAACACACCTCTGGATGTGCAGTGTAATGAAAATACCCAAGCATCCTTGAGTTGAAAGTCTTGGTGTGCTCTTTTACATAATTGCATGATCAGCGTCACTTAAGAGTTGTGTGTTTGGAGCTAGGAGATGGCTCATTGGAGAAAGCGCTAGTTATGCGAGCGTGACAACCTGATTTCCAGTCCCCAGGGCTCTTGTAAAAGCAGGAGTCCATCATCTCATCACTTATTTTCTGTTGTTGGTTTTGCTTTTCAAGACAAGGTTTCTCTGTGGGGCTGTCCTGGAACTCGCTCTGTATACCAGGCTGATCTGGAACTCACAGAGATCGGCCTGCGTCTGCCTCCTGAGTGCTGGGATTAAAGGTGTGCACCACCACCACCCAGCCTAACACTCACTTCTGAGGCTCTGTCCTGGGTGTAGCCATTAGCCAGCCCCCTGCAGTTCTAGAGCACTGCAAAGGGGCTTGAGTTGACATGAACCCAAGAATTTAAAGACTTAATCCAAAAAAAAAAGTAAAATACCACCAGGCGGTAGTGGCCTGTGCCTTTAATCCCAGCACTCGGGAGACAGAGGCCAATGGATCTCTGTGAGTTCCAGAGAGCAGCCTGGTCTATAGAGTGAGACCAGACAGCCAAGGCTACACAGAGAAACCCTGTGTTGGGGGGAAAAAAAGATGTAAAATGCCATAATTACATTTTGCACTGATTGCCTGTTGGAATGTTAATATTTTGGATATATATGCATGTATTGGGTCTGGAGAGATGGCTTGGCAGTTAAGAGTGTTCACCGGTCTTGCAGAGGACCTACATTCAGTTCCTAACACCCATGTCTGGTGGCTCACAACTGCCGGTAGCTCCAGCTCCGGACCCGATGCCCTCTTCTGGCCTCCCGCAGACATACCCACACACAGGCAGACGCATATATACATAATTAAAAATTAAATACATCTTTAAAAACTAAATCTGTTACTAATCTAAGCTCATGTATTTGTTTGCTTCCTTGGAGTGCCGAGGACTGAACTAAGGCTTCATGAATGCTAAGCAAGCTCTCCACTGCTGACTACATCCCTTAGCCTCTACTTGTTTTGTTTTGTTTTGTTGGGTGACAGCATCTCACAGTATATGCCAAGCTAGCCTAGGACTCAGGGTTTTCCTGCCTCTACCTCCTGGGTGCTAGGATTATGGGAGTGTACCACTGCACCCAGCCTCATTTTCTTTCTTCAGCGTGCAAAGCAGCTTGCTCCTGACAGCCATGTCTGCCTCACAGATCCTTTTTGTTGAGCAGCAACACCCTTGGCACTTTCTCCCATGGATGTTTTTTTCCAAGTTTCCTTCCTCTCCTGGGTGGCACATTTCCAGGGGGTGGCCATGAGCTTCTGTGCCCCCCTGGCTTCTGCCCATCTAGCCGGCACATGGCAGGCACTCAGAAAGATGCTGTGAAGGCTGGACAGGAGGTAGTGCTCCCTTTAGGTCTTGGACCTTTGCCACTGCCAATATTCCCCCTTTCTTCCTTTTCATGGTTTCTTCTTTTTCTTTTTCAAAGGACTTACACAGTCGACCCAAAAAGACGTTTTTCTTGGGAGATGAACAAAAGCTGAAGGACTGGCACGACAAGGAGGCCATCAGGAGGGATGCGCAGCGTGTAGGTATGGAGGGCTGAGTGTGGGCACCGCGTAACTGTGTGGCCACAAGTGTGTGCACGTGTTGTGTGTGTTAGGACCATCTGGACCTCTTGTTCCCTTCCTGCCTGCCACCGTCCTTCCTAATTCCTGTACCCACCTTTCACCTGTTCTCACCTCTCCCATCAGCACCAGATCCACAGTCTTCAAGTTTGCCTTGCCACCTTCCAATTAGCAAGTGACCATGTCCCTAGCAGGTCCCATACTAAAGTAAGTGGCAACGATTCTAGTTGGCACAGATTAAACACAGAGCAAGTTCCACTCTCAGCAACCTGATCAGCCTTTATGGCCCACTGAATAAGAGGGGACCTGTACCTCAGAGATATAATGTCATCTGCCAGCCATCACACAGGGAGAATAAGGCCAACCTGAGACTTGAACCCAGGTCTGGAAGGCAGAGCCAGTACCTCACCAGCTTCTGAACTGTTTGCATGGGCTTCAGCTCCAGTTTCCTTTTGCTAATGGGGCTTCATCACCTTTCTTGTGAGGCTGGTAGATAAGGGAAGGGCCAGCATGAGGAGGTACAGAGACTGTGTGGAGACTCTTCCCAGTGGAGTCCAGGCAGAAGTCAGGAGAGCAGCTCCAATGCCAGCTGCCGGCATAAGGGGCCACCAATGAAATCGGCCTCCCCATCTGTGGGTGCCCACATGCAGTTTGCCTGGGCAACCTCAGAAGGCTTTTCTGAGGGTGTGGAGCTAGGCTATGAGGTCGCTCTGCTTGAGTGGAAAGTTGATACAGCAGCCCAAGGGATTGAACTCGTGTGTGGTGATCTGGGTTAAAGGTGTCCCTTCTAAATTATTTATGACCAAACCAGCTCACTACAAAGCTCGGAAGAGAACAGGTGTAAGAACTGAGCTGGTGCCCAGGGCATCCCCCAGTCCTGCTGCCCAGCACGCTACTCCTTGTGCCAGGAATGTTAAATGAATGGGGATGGATGTTGCTTAAATTAAAAAAGGAAACATCTGCAAAGAACCAGCTGGCCAGACAATGGTGCCTGAATCATTAGACTATTGGGCTGGCTAGCAAGGGAAGAAAGAACAAGCAAGGAAATTAAGGGAAAAAAATGACTGTTTACTTTTTTGTTTGTTGAAATAAAATTATATGTAAGTAGTAAAGACTAAATATTTTTTAAAAATTAATTTATAATTGCCTAATTATAAAAAAGAAACGAGAAAGCGATTGATGAGACTGGGGAGTGCTAAGTACACCCCAGGCGTCCCATACTGAGTGCCCTCTTCAGCCATCACGGTGGACCATGTATGATGAAAAGATGCAAGCTGCAGCCTTGTCAGGATGCTGTGCTGGGGTCCCACTGGCTGGTCCTTGCTCCCTCTCCTCTGCTGAGCCTTTGGATCTGATCATTAACACCCTGTCACCCCCATGTGAGTCTCCTGATGCCTCACACCGAGCGTGAGCTCAGGCCTCTTTCTGCCTGCTGCGCCTAGACAGTATCAGTGTCCTCAGTACCCAGAGGGCCATTGGCCTCCAGCAGCCGCTGCTGGGAATGAAGCTTGGATACTCGGTAGCGGAGACCCGTGAGTTGCTTGTGTCAGTTCTCGGTCACCAGAGGCCACGGGAACCCCAGAGAGCATGCTCTCGGAGCACCAGAGGCCCGAACACGCTCTCGGAGCACCAGAGGTCCTGCTCAGGCATATTGCACCCAGATTGCCACCTATTTGTGACATTCCAAGTAGACCTGGCTTAGTAGATAAGGTGGCTCTTAATTTACCTCCCAACTTTAAAGAGAAATCAAGGCATGTTTTATCATTGTGGCATCTTAAAAATAATTTATTTATTATTTATTTACAGCTGTACTAAGGACCCAACCCCAACCCAGCAGCTTGTAGGCGCTAGGCAAGCACTCCGCCACTAAGCTGCATCCTAGCCCTTGTTTAGGGCAATTTTGATTTGCACAGAACATTTGCCTCACTTCGATGGGAATCAGATCGCTTCAAGTTTATTGTGTGGCCTCTCATTTGACTCCCCCAGACATGCCGCTGGTATCAGAAGAAACAGTTGTAGCTGAGCGAGCCAGGTGTATCAGCTCAGAGAAGGGAAGGTGGACCTGCCTCTTGTCCAGGGGGACTCAGTGGGCAGGGGGTTCTGGCTCTGGAGGGAGTACAGGGAGCTTGGTCTTCGGCCCTCACACCCGGTTCTGTAACCTTTTGGGAGTTTCAGTATGCCTGCAGAATGAGTGTTCTTCAGTCCAGTGCAGGGTTGCTGTAGGGACAGTAGGAAAAGGATGGATGACGTGCAGAACAGGACCCTGGCTACATGTATGCTGGTACCCCTCCCCTTCTTCTCACTTCCCTTAGCACAATTTGGGGGGATGCTTAGGTGACATTAATCTTGATTGCTGAGAGCCAGGGAGGTGTATCTATGGTTAAGAACATTTGCTGCTCTTCCAGAGGTACGAGTTTGGTTCCCATGTCTGGTAGCTTACAACTGCCAGTAACTCCAGTTCCAGGGGATCTGATGCCCTCTTCTGGCCTTCACAGGCACCTGCACACGCATGCGCGCGCGCATGCGCGCACACCCCCCCATTTAAGATTTCTTTTTAGATTTATTTATATCATTTTATATGTATGAGTGTTTTGCCTGTGCATGTGTATGTATACTCCATGTGTGCCTGGTACCCAAGGAGTTCAGAAGAGGGCATCAGATCCCCTAGAACTGGGGTTGTGGATGTCTGTAAAGCACTCTGGGTGCTGGCCCCTGAACCCAGGTCCTCTGTGTGAAAGTGCTCTTAACTGCTGATCCATCTCTCCAGCCCCACATGATTAAAAACAAAATAGAAGAAAACTTTTTCTTTTAGATCTTGGCTGTCTAATTTTTTTTTCCTTGAGAAATGCCTGGAAGATTCGTAGAGCTCACCCTGGGTCTGTCTGCGGGGGCCTCTCTGGAGACAAACAGATCTTTGGGGTTCTGACCTGGTGGCTATAGGTCATAGGGAGGAAGACATGAGAGCATGGGTTTAGGGGGAAAAGCACCAAGATAAGCTGTTCTTCAAGGGAAGAGATGTGCTGCTGTCGAAGATAGTCAGGTGGGGGTCCAAAGAGAGAGCCTCAGTCTCACGAAGCATGGTGTCTATCCTTAAAGGTTTTTTTTTTGCATAGCCTGAGAACAGGCTTAGTTAACATATGATCTCGTGGTAGCCCACAGTGCGTGCCTGTAGCCAGCTTGTCTCTGGCATCCAGGTGGCAGAGGCAGGGAGAGGATTTGGCTCCTCGTGAGAGCAGTGGGTGGCCTGCCCACTTTCCAAAGAAACCCTTGGAAAAGAGAGGGGCTCCCAGAAGGTGTGGCTGGCTCTTGACCTCCAGAACAGCCCCAGAAAGGTTTAGGACCCAGCGATGAATGGTTGACTCCTTTGAAGAAGCTGATAAGGGGACAGTTTGGAAGGAGACAGAAGTAGGAGGCAGGGTCTCTGTGAAGGAAGTAGAATGGCAGGAGAGTGTCCTCACCCGGGTCTCTTCCTGTACTCTCTCCCTCTCTCTGCTTCCTGCGTCCCCCCGAACCTCTCCCATGCACTCCTACTGCCACTACATTCTGCTTCACAGTGGGCACAAAAGCTCAAAGTCATGTGACCCCTCTGGAAAAAAAATCTTTCCTCTCTTTAAGTTGCTTTTCTCAGGTCCTTGGTCACAGTAATGCAGAAGTCACTAATATGCCCCATGACCAGGTATAAGATTTAAAAAAAAATCGAATGTCGATGTCTTTATTTTATTTTATGTGTATTTGAGTGTTTTGCTGGCAAGTAAGTCTGTGTACCACATGTGTGCAGTGGCCATGGAGGCCATAAGAGGACACCTGATCCCTGGAACTGGAGTTATAGGTGGTTGTGAGCCACCACGTGAGTGCTGTGACTCAAATCTGAGTTCCCTGCAAGAGTAGCCAGTGCTCTTAACCACTGAGCCGTCTCTCCAGCCTCAAGCATAAGGCTTTATCCGCCCTCCAGTCCTTCTTTCCCCAGTCTGAACCCTTGTAGATGTCAGGTAAACCAGCAATACTGAATTTGCTCTCTGCCTCTAGGAAATGGAGAACAAGGGAGGCCTTACCCCATGACCGATGCCGAGAGAGTGGACCAGGCATACCGAGAAAATGGATTTAACATCTACGTCAGTGATAAAATCTCCCTGAATCGCTCTCTCCCCGATATCCGGCACCCAAAGTGAGTGTCCCACCTCTCATCTCCTGTTGCCTACAGATTTTGTCCATTGCTCTGGGTTGTGAACTTAGTTACGTGAAGTGCCGCCGGCCTCCCGTGGAACAGAGCCTCTACAGAGGCTCTGATTATCCAGCCTTCTGCGGCTTGAAGCTGACATGGCCAGGGATGGTACTGTCTGTCGGTCTGTTCCCTCACTTCAGGGGTAGAAGCCAGCAATTCTCAGTCTCTTGAACAGCGGCATCAGTTCGCCTGGGAATTTGTTGTGCGTGTGTGCGTGTCTGTGTGTCTGTGTGTGGGGGAGGGGAGGGAGAGACTGGGAGGGAAGGAGGAAGGGAGGGGACAGATGTACCCCAACAAACGTGTGGAGGTCAGAGGACAGCCTCTGGTGCAGGTCCTTGTCTTCTGCTGTTTGCAGCAGGGTCTGTTTGTTCACTGTGTGTGTACGGCAGGCTAGCTACTGCCAGCTCCTAGGGAATCATCCTCTCCCCCTCCCACCTCACTGTCAGAGTGTAGGGGTTACAGATGGTGCACTACTATGGCTTTATTTGGGCTCTAGCACTTCAAATCCAGGTCCCCAGGCTTGCTCAGCAAACACTCTGCCCCTTGAGCAAGCTCTCCAGCCCAGTCCTCCACTCAGATTAACTCTGTCAAAGCACTGGAGGCCATTAACTGTCAGTGCCCCCAGAAGCCCTATAGGTGACTTGGATGCAGCCGCAGGGTACAACAGGAAATCACACAGCTAGGAAGCCTCGCTTAGAAGACAGGCTGTCCCGCAGGACTAGGCCCTTTGCACCAAGGTCTCTTACCCAGAGGGGACAGAAGGGGGACCTGGAGTGCTTGCCTGTGGGATTTACTGTCGGTTTCATGGTCTTCAGTAATGCTCTAGAATCTTCTATTGACATATAAGAGCATTTTTGAGCCACTCTGTGGTGTTGCTGAGTTCAGACTGGTGAGCTGACACTGAGAGTTACCAGACCAAACCCTCTGTCCGACATCTGGAGCACTAATTGTCATGACTGTAAAAAACTTAATACCACGTGCCCCAACCTTGCACCATCACGAACTCCTAGGAAGCAACACAATGGCTCATCTCTCACTGTTCTCCTGGTGTGGGCCTTCAACTATCCATCCTCCTGCCTCAGCCTCCCAAATAGCTGGGATGACAGGCCTTTGCATCAGGCCCAGCTCATATACCTTACAAATTCTGCACCGACTGTGAGGAGACTAGATTACATGGGGAACGTTTTTATATGATTATAGAATAAGGAAATCCTCAACTGAACAGTCCAAAGTTGGAAATAGTGTCTGCCTGATTGGCTTCTTTTCCTTTCCTTTCCTTTTCTTTTTTTAAATTTTATGTGTATGTATGTGAGGGTACATATGCCACAACATGCCTGTGGAGGTCAGAGGACAGCTTATAGGAGTCAGTTTCCCCCTTCCACTGTGTGGGTTCCTGGGATTGAACTCAGGCTTGGCAACAGTCACCTTTACCTGCTGAGCCATCTCTGCAGGTTTTCGTTCTTATTTTGTGCATGTGGTTTTTTTTTCTTCCACGTTAGAAATGTTGCCCTGAAGTGTGCTCACAGTTTGGGAGGGAGTCCTTGCTCAGGAGGCCTCTGGCATCTCAGCAGCCTGTCCACCCTACCAGCCTCCTGGTTGCTAACATTGAGTACTTCCGACACCTGCTTTTCACAGCGTTCCTAAGTATGGAAGCTGAGTTTCCGGCAGAGTCAGCAGATAACTTGAAGCCCTCCTCTCTCCCCAGAGAGGAGGCTCTCCTGCGGTTTGACAGTGGGAGCACCTGAGTAAATTAGAGCGCTTGAGCGGCCTAGTGCCTTCGCTTTCTTTCAGCTTAAACAACTTCTCAGGCAGGAGCCAGGATTCCTCTTTGCCTTTTGTCCCTTCAAATGAAGTTTTGGCAACAGCAGGGCAAGAGCAGGATGCAAGGGGCTGTTTGTTTGTATCGGGGCGCCTTTGCTCACGCCAGAAGCTGCTCTGGAGACACCCACCCACAGAGAGCAGGGGCTAGGCAGTTTGGTCCCAACTGGCTGCATTGGCATGTGGGAGGTGACCAGCTGGCTCCGAGCAAGCCTGCCCTCTGCACCCCCTGCCCTGTGAGTGTAAGCACAGGCTGGCTGGTGGGCTGGCCCGCTTTCCCTGCTCCTGGGGGAACCCAGCCCAGCTGCTTGGCAACCGAACACAGAGGCTCTTCAGGACCCACAGCGGGTGACACAAGGGAACCTCTGCTGCCGAAGGGTCGGGTCCGTAGGCTCCTCTGGGATGCATCAGTTACGTTTTTGGTTTCACAGTACAATGCTAACTATGCTGGGGATGACAGCAGCCTGCAGCCACGACGTGCTGGCTCCATGGTAAACATGGAACATCAGGAAGAAGTGAGTAGACGTGAATGGAATCATCATCTACCACCTTCCCAACATCCACACCCCTCTTGGCTTTTTCCTTTTGTGTTAACACGATAAGATTTATGATATGTGGTGCATTTCCTCAAAAGAACTTATGGATTATTGTAATAGGCCAGAGTCTCTGGAGTCTCCTTACAACTCCAGCAGGTTAGAGTCCGAAGGAGAAGGAAGTTTGAGCTTGTTGCCTCCAACAGACGTATTACACACGCTAATACAATGTAATGGTCTGGGGATATGGCTCAGTTGATAAAGTGCTTGCAGCACACAAGTATGAAGACCTGAGTTCAAGTCCCCAGCACCCACATAAAAGTCAGGTATGGTGGCACATGTGTGCCTCTACTGCTACCTGTGGGGGCAGGGGACATGGGCAGAAACTAGTGGATCCCTAGAGCACAGAGAGGGCTAGGCAGTCTGGAGGGTCTGCCAGTGGGTTCTCGTTCAGTATATGTCGTAGAGGGGAAAGAATCACTCAGAAGAACTAGAGAAACCCCACTGATAACCGATAGCTGCCTCTTCCCACTGCTCAGACCAGGAAAACTCATAATTCACACTTCATGGGGAGGTGGGTGTAGTGTCTGGCAGCTCTTCTTTTCCTTAGTGGGAACTCTTTAACCCTCTGGACCAGTCTTGAAAATAATCATAAATTACAAACTGGAAAGATAAAAGTATTTTTGGGTAACTTAATGTAATGCAAAGCTCAAGGGTGCAGACGTACAGACAGACACTCGACTGTGAACACTAACAGCTAGTCAAAATGTAGTAAGAGTGCAAAGTCGCAGGGAAGGTGACCTGTGACGATGAGAAGTCGTCAGTCAGAACAACCTGCCGCTGATAAAGATGTGGCATTAGCAGGACACCACAGATGTGTTCTATTTATAAGGCTGAGTAGAGACAGAGGAGATATAGAAAGACTCAAACTCTAGAAATACAAATTTTTTTATTATATGAGGAGGGTTTTTTTGTTAGTTTGTTTTGGGTTTTTTTTGTACGTATGTGTATATATCCGGTGTGTACATGACTGGTACCCGCAGAATACAGAAGAGAACATCAAATCCCCTGGAACCGCAGTTACAGATAGTTGTAAGCTGCCAAATGGGTTCTGGGAACCAAAGCTGAGTCCTCTGTAAGAGCAGCAAGTGCTCCCAACCACTGAACCATCCCTCCAGCTCCCAAACTCCAGAAATAAAACCACCTGTGGCTGCGAGGAAAGATGCATAGGTTAATGATGGATTAGCTATTGCGGGGGGGGGGTGTTAGCGAACTTGAAGACACAGCAAAGCACACAGCCCAAAATAAAACATAAAGTTTTGAAAAATAAAATGGCTATGAAGTCTGGGATAATTGTGAGCCATCTACTATGCATATAGTTGGGACCTGTGGCAAAGAGAAAGGAAGTAATGTCTTGACCCTCCCCAAATTGGGTGGTAACTGTAAAGCTACATCCAAGAAACCCAGTGAGGAGATTGGGAAGATTGCTCAGTGGGTAGAGTACTTGCCACACAAGCATGAGGACTTGAGTTCGGATCCCGAGAGCTAAGGCAATATGTGATAAAATGTGTCTGTAATCTCAGTGTTCACATGGCAAGATGTAGACAGACAGATGAAGGCAAGAGAGTCCCTAGAAGTTTGAGGGCCCGTTAGCTTGGCATGGACAGCAGCATGTGTCAAACAAGGTGGAAGGCAAGGGTGGACACCCTGAGTTGTTCCCTGTTCTCATTGCAGTGTGGCAGGCATATGCTCACATCTGTGCACACGGATGCACACACACATGCACATCATGAAGAATAAGTAATTGTCAGCAGCCGCATATGGGAGCAGGGAACCAAGCTAGGAGTCTGATGGGAAATGAGAGTGACTTGTGTTAGCTGGGAGCAGCAGAGAAGCCAGAGCTGGTTCTCAGGATACCATGAAGATGGAGACAGCAGGATCTACCTAGGAGCTTCATGGAAGTGAGTGAAAGAACAGAGTCAAGTATAGTGTCAAGGTTCGTGCCTCAGAGTCACCAAAAAGGTGGAATCCTCATTTGCAGACAGGCAGGGAATGACTTCGGGAAGAGCAGGATTGTGGGGAGGCACCTGAGGGAGACACTGTTAAATAGGGGAGGCCTCTGAGCGAGGCACTGTTAAATAGGGGAGGCGTCTGAGCGAGACACTGTTAAATATGTAGATGTCCACAAGGCAGGTGAGTGCGTGGTGGCTTTGTGAAAAGTGGAAATGGGGTTTTTGAGTTGCTGTGTTCAGATTGTGGTTTAGGTAACCTTCTGTGAAGAGCAAAAGACAGAGAGAGATACAGCAGGGTTGTAAGTCTAAACTGACCCAAGACTGGCTGGTGTCAGGTTACATGGATTGTTTGTTGATTAGTTTTAACTGTCCACACCTAGACTCATCTGAGAAACAGCCTCCTCAGTTGAGAAATTGTCTAGATCAAGTCAGCCTGTGAGGGGTGCAGAGGGGTGTTGGTTGTTATTTGAGGCAGAAAGACCTGCTTGTTGTAGGAGGTGCCATCTCCTGGTTTGGGGTTCTGAATAGTCTAAGAGTGGTCTGTTAGCATTTAACAGAGAGCAAGCAGGCAGCTTTCTGCTCTTGACTACAGATGTGATGTGGTCAGCTGTTTTGAGTTCCTGCCTCAACTTCCCCCACCTCTGCCATTTCTCGTAGAGTCCACACCCACCATCTCTGGTGCCATCCAGAGAAGTTGGTTAGACCTTCCGCAGACTAGTGACAGGCTTAGAGGCCACATTACTGATTAGCAGACTCCATCATGATTCGTGTAGTAAAGTGAGCTTGGCAGACACCTTTCAAATGGAGTGCTCCAGAAGCGTCCAGGATGTGGAATTCTGGCTGCAGGCGCCTGTGGACATCCTGATGTACTAGGTGGTTACGGAGCAGCTGTGGGCAGGGAGGTCTGTGCACTGGGAAAGAAAGTACAGGTTCTTCTGCAGCGTCTCTACTTTCTCAGGAGACTCATATCAATTCTCCTTTAAAGTTCAACGACTTCTTCTGAACCACGGAGGGTTTGTTTGTTTGTTTTGTTTTGTTTTTTAACATAGCAGCTATTGATCCATTGGACCCCAATATCAAGATTTAAAGGCTCGCAAGCCTTGAAGCAAAATGGCAGCCAGTACAATTTCTCCGGGTGACTTTTATTTCCTCTGGTTTGTTTAATCAGATTTCAGCAGGCTCAGCTTGTGGGTTGAAAAACTGTAGAGATTGATAGCTCGCAAGCAAAGCCTGTCAGCTAAAACTCAAACAGGCGTGTATCACCCCCAACCCAGGCTGCCTGAGAACCACCACAGCCACACCCGCCAAGGGATGATCTGTTTGTGTGAGTTTGGATTTTCTCACTGTTGTTGTTCTGTTGTTCTTACAAACAGACATTTTTTTGAATTTTCTAGAAATAGATAATGCTATGTTCATCTTTAAATTTAAAAATTTAGAAAAGAGTGACGGAAAGATGAAGACTATCACCTGTCCTAGTCCGCGTCACCCAAAAAGGGTTTCTTCATCAGGTTGGCTCGTGGGCGTGTCTTGACGGTGAACCAATGCAGTTGGTTCCAGCCCACTCTGGGCATCACCATTCCTCGGGCAGGTGGTTCTAGGCTATTTCAGAAAGCTAGCTAGCTCAGCATGAGCCCAGGAACAAGCCAGCAAGCAGCGCTCCTCCATGATTCGTGCGCAAATCCCTGCCCAGACTGCTCTCAGTGATGGAAGTCTAAACTGAAATAAAGCCCTTTCTTCCCCTCAGTTGCTTTTGGTCATGGTGTTTATCAAGGTGAGAAGATGAAAGTAGAGCCCCACCTCTCTCCCTCCCTCAAGAAGGCCTGGGTAAGCGCGGTGACGAGCTAAGCAGCTTAGTTTAGGGACAGAACAGGGTGCCCTCCTTGTGGCAAGTCCTCCTCTCCACATTTGGCATGGAGTGGAGGTGGGGCCACCAGTCCTCCATCCCCCCCCCCGCATGCTCAGATCCAAGCTCTGCCCAGGCAGGGAGTGCAAACCATTTGATCTTTGCTTGTAATATACATAGCTGTGTGTGGGGTTCGTGTTCTGTTTGATTCTACAACAAGTGGCTGGGCTGTTTTATTCTGCAAATAGCCTCTTTGATTTTATCATGTTCATGTTTGTCAGCCAGAGCTGTGTGATAATCTCCAGGAATAGTCCATTCGTCCTCTCCTCCGTCCTCTCCTCCGTAGGTGTGCCATACTGGTACTTTCCAGTTCTTTGCTTCTGGAGACGCCATGGCAGAACGTTCTGGAACTTGTACCTCTGTCCAGCTTGTTTGTCTTCTCTCCTTTCATGAATCATCAAGTGTCTTGGGGCAAACTCCATTTTGTTCTGGCATCTGTCAGCCATCGCTTAACCCTTGGCCATGACGTCTTAAGGGACACACAGTCCCATGGTCATTAGAAGAGGCAGGACAATCATCATGAGTTTTTAAACCAGCTTTAGGCTGGATAGCAACACTCTGTCTCCAAAAAGAAAAGAAACATTTATGACCTGAACAAAGAAGTTTCTAGAACATAGGTTCATACAGGTAAGGACCCCCCCCCAAAAAAGAAAGAAAACCAGCACAGTCCAAGACCTGGTTGAGACTGCCTGCGTCTGAACTCTGGGACAAGCAAGTCAGGAATGTAAATCTACAGACGCCTGATTGGGCTGAGGCGCATGACTAAGTGGCAGTAAACTTTGACTAAGTGGCAATAAACCTCATTCCTCTGGCTGGGTCTTGAGCAGGTGCGTGTGGCTGGCTCTCAGCAGAGCGGCTGTGGATGAGGAAGGGCTTCATAAGGAACTTAGCTTTGGCCCTCTGGTCCTGCTCATCTTCGCACTCCTTGATTCCAGCCGCCTGTGTGCTGCTGTGTGCTGCTGAGGGTTTGGCTGCTGTCGTTTTGGTTTTGTGTTTGATTTTGATGCTAGGTTTCCGTATAACTAGTGCTGACCTCGGCCTCCCAGCCTTCTCCTCGCAGCTTCAGTGCCGGGAGGACAAGTGAACACCACCACATTCATCTCTGAGTGCATTCAAGAGAAGGCTGTCTCTCGTGGCCGGACAGAAGCAGCCCTAACGCACTGGTAGGGTCGCCTCCTTACAGGCACCTCCCCCCAGTGCTCCTCTGGTCACCGTCCATGCAGTTCTCCCCAGAATCCCAGAAACCTTTCCGCAGGGGTGTTGTGAATTTGGATATTTACTCAGTGACCCTTGAACCCCAGTGTCATCAGAATCACACAGATTTGTTAAAAAAACAAACTGCTGGGCTCTGCCCTGAGACCATCGCTCTTGTGCGGGTGGTCTGGGGTGGGCCAGAATGTTAGCTTTCTAACAAGCTCTTAGGTCTAATGAGGCCGCTGGTCCAGGCAAGATAACTCGTTCAGAATAGCTGCCTTCTTTGCTCCCGCTTCCTTCCCTCTTCCCTTCCCACTTCTCTCCCGAAGCAAAGCAGAGTTTATTATAAAGTAAATAGATTAGCTTACTTCTGTAAAATAAATCTTAGGCTGAACAAATGGACTTAGATATTGTTCGTCCGAATTGGACTCACCCACTTCTTCAAAACCTAAAATGGACTGGGAAGATGGCTCCATAGATGAGAGCATGTACCGTGCAGGTGTAAGGGCTTGAGTCTGAACCTCGGCACCCTTGTAAAAAGATGGGTGCTGCTGCACACCCTCGACCCCAGCTCTGGGAAGCTGGAACCGAAGCATGAGGAGGGCGGGGAATCCTAGGAGCTGTCAAGCCATCCTCGCCAAAACAAACAGATTCGGGTTCAGTGAGGAACCTTGTCTCAACACACACACACACACACACACACACACACACGCACGCACGCACGCACATACATACATACGTGGAAAGTCTGGCAAGCTGTAGCAAGGGGAACCTAAGGAAGTGTGTCATGTAGCAAGGTTTCCACAATGGAACAGTCAGTAAAAAGTGAAGGTGTGAAGTGTATACTACCGAGTTTCCTAGAAAGTACTGCAAGGCCAGCAATTTACACCTGTAGCTGTTCATACAAAAAAAGTTGAAACAGTACAGTCATTAGCCAAAAAATAACATGGCCTCCAGGAAGGAGGGAGAACTAGATGAGGAGACCCAATGAGAGGCAGAAGTCTTTGAATTACCCCTTTTTAGAGTTGGCCTTGGAGCTGTATGCATCACACAATTCTATAAACGTAACTAGGCCTAAATTAAAGTGCAAGCCCTAAAGATAAGTAACTAAATATAATAAGTGGACCCAGATGTTCTGTACACATGTGACTGCAGAATGAGACAAGAGACAATCACTCAGGCAGCTTCAGAACAGAAATTTTGACTGAAACATATGCTATAGAAAAAAATATGTATTTTACTATTGCTACCAGTAATGCTGGGATTGCTTTTCCTGACGGTGTCACATATTGTAGGGCAAGAAGCAAGTACATAGTTTTGTTAATGTTAGGAACCTAGGTAGGGTTTTTTTGTTTTAGGTATACATGTCAGTGCCTATGTGTTTGTATGTGCACCACATGTATGTCTGGTACCTAAAAAGGCCAGAGGAGGGCGTTGGAACCCCTCTGGAGCTGGAGTTGCAAGGGATTGTGAGCGACCTGATGTGGGTATTAAGAACTAAACCTGGATCCTCTTAAGCAAATGCTTCCAACTTCTGAGCCATCGCTCTAACCCCAATAATCTAGTATTTAGCAAACTAAATGCAATATAGAAAACCAAAAGTGTAATGAGAAAACTATAGGTCAAAATTCCTAATGAGAATAGATGCAAAACTCCTCAACAAAATAACCAGTAAACAAAATATTTGATATTATATAAGAATTATGTACTGTGACCAGCTAGGCTATCCCAGAAATGCAAGGTTGGTTTAATATAGGACCACCAATCAATGTGACAAACCATAGTAATACAGCAAAAGACAAATGTCAGCAGATGCGGGGGGAGGGGAAGCATTTGACAAAATCTAAAGCTTTAGGAAACTTAAGACATTTCACAGACTTAGAATATAAGGAACTTCTTGCTAAGTGGCCAATGGAAAACTACACTACTCAGGGATGAAGGCTTACCCCTCGCCCCCCCGCCATAAGATCAGGAGCAAGACAAGATGTCTGCCCTTGCCACTTCTACCTAACATTGCTTTATAATCTCTAAGCAGGGCAGTCAGACAAGAAAATAAGTAAATAAATTAGTGGATGGCTTCTAGGTTGGAAATTTAGTAAAATTATCTATTGATAAATGACATTGTCTCTCTCATGTGTGTGTGTGTGTGTGTGTGTGTGTGTGTATGTGTAAGCCTGACTTCATACAAAGGCAAGGGTCTTTTACACAGGTCCCACTCAGCTAGCAGTAGAACTAAGACACCACGGGACCAAGGACAATAAAGTCCTGCAGCGGCTAAGGTCATTCCCTCTCTCTCCTACCCTAATGGCTGGAAAGGTCATGGGACTCCCATTTAGCCTGATGCCGCATCTGCGTTCCTGCCGCAGTGTGGAAACTGAATGGTGACTCTGAATAACACCTGTCTTCTCTGCTCTGTGTCTCCCTCCAGCTGCAATGGCAAGCGCTACCTGGAAACACTCCCCAACACCAGCATCATCATCCCTTTTCACAACGAGGGCTGGTCCTCCCTGCTCCGCACTGTTCACAGTGTGCTCAACCGCTCACCCCCAGAACTGGTGGCAGAGATCGTGCTGGTTGATGACTTCAGTGATCGAGGTAGGCCCTGCCCGCCCTGGCTCTGCTCCCTGAGCTCCATGCTCACAGGGGGTGCTACCCACAGAGGAGTTCTCCAACCGTGTGATCCATGATTCCCTATTTACTCAACAGCTACTACACAGACCTTGTACCTTACACACAATCTCATTTCACATTCACAACATCCCAGCAAACGGATCCCGTTTTAATCCCTTTTTGTCGATTTGGAAATGCAAACAGATGAGCAACAGCTGGCATAGCCATGGATCACTTGTTTACCTATTTACAGGACTGGTATATCTTGCAGTTGGGTGCTGTCTAAGTTTGCTTTCCATTGCTGCGATAAACCCCATGACCCAAAGCAACTTGGAGGAGGAAAGCACTCACTTTTATGGTCACAGTTCATCATTGAAGAAAGTCAGGTCAGGGATGAAGCCAGAACCGAAGTAGAAACCACAGAGGAACACTGCTTACTGGCTTGATCCCTAGCTTCTGCTTAGCTCTTTTTCTTATATAGCCCAGGCCCACCTGCTAGGGATAGCACCACCCACAGTGGCCAGACCCTCCTGTATCCATTAGCAATGAAGACAGTGCCCTGCAGACTGGCACACAGGCTAGTCTGATCAAACCGTTCTTCAACTGAGGTTCCTTTTTGTCAGGTGACTTTAGGTTGTGTCAAGTTGGTAGTAAAAGCTGAGCAGAACAGGGGCTGTTGCTAAAAAAAAAAAAACCAGTTAATTCATTCAATGCTGCTTCCCCTTCCTCCTGGTCACAACATGGCTGCTGAACCTGTGGAAGTTCTGGCCAAAAGATGCAGCCTCCTGTCAAGCTTTATCTTCTTTTTCTAGAAAGTTCTTCAGAACTGTGTGGCCAGAACTCTGGAATCTGGTCCATCTATCTGTGTGGAAGGCTACCAGCATGAGACTTTGTGTCTGTGGTAGAGGCGGAAGGTTGGAGTCGGGGTAAAATGTGTCAAGCCAGTCTGCCTGTGGCATTTACCACAGCATGGCACAGGCACGGAGCTGTGTCTCTGCGCCTCCAACAGTGTGACCTTATCCATATACAGAGACTGTGCACCTCATTTGGGGATGGAAGGACATGGAGGTGTGGTCTCAAATGCAGTTTAAGACGGACTGCCTTCCAGCTCATGGCCTCCCACTTCTAGGGCATCCGTAAGGTCTGTGAACCTGTGACGGCAGTGGGAGGCCTTCCTGTCACGCAGCTCTTAGCTGAAAGCCTGGAAATAGTTAGCCTTTGACCTTGCCCCTGACTCCCACTTTCTCTACGACCTTAGCCCAGGCTCCTGACCCCCTCTTATGCTTCAGCTCCCTCATGTGTGAAAAGGAATAGTTAAGACCGACTTCCTTTTGGGAGCCCTGACTGTTAAGTGGGTTACTAGATACTAGACAGTTAGGTGCTTGGGGCCATGCCTCACCCAGGGAGAATAAAAATAAGGGTTCCCAAAAGGAAGTTGGTCTTAACTATTCCTTACAGGCTTGTCTCTCTATCCCTGTGTCACTGTGACCACACGCACTGGCTTCCAGGCTCTCCTGTCCATCCCCGTGTCACTGTGACCACGCTCTATTCCAGGTTCTCCTCTCGATCCCTGTGTCACTGTGGCCACGCTCTATTCCAGGTTCTCCTCTCCATCCCCGTGTCACTGTGACCATGCTCTATTCCAGGTTCTCCTCTCCATCCCCGTGTCACTGTGACCACGCGCACTGGCCTCCAGGCTCTCCTGTCCATCCCTGTGTTACTGTGACCACTCTCTATTCCATGTTCTCCTCTCCATCCCTGTGTCACTGTGACCACGCGCACTGGCTTCCAGGCTCTCCTGTCCATCCCCGTATCATTGTGACCACGCACACTGGCTTCCAGGCTCTCCTGTCCATCCCCGTGTCATTGTGACCACGCGCACTGGCTTCCAGGCTCTCCTGTCCATCCCCATGTCACTGTGACCATGCTCTATTCCAGGTTCTCCTGTCCATCCCCATGTCACTGTGACCACGCTCTATTCCAGGTTCTCCTTTCCATCCCCATGTCACTGTGACCACGCTCTATTCCAGGTTCTCCTGTCCATCCCCATGTCACTGTGACCATGCTCTATTCCAGGTTCTCCTGTCCATCCCCATGTCACTGTGACCACGCTCTATTCCAGGTTCTCCTTTCCATCCCCATGTCACTGTGACCACGCTCTATTCCAGGTTCTCCTGTCCATCCCCATGTCACTGTGACCATGCTCTATTCCAGGTTCTCCTGTCCATCCCTGTGTCACTGTGACCACGCACACTGGCTTCCAGACTCTCCTCTCCATCCCCGTGTCACTGTGACCATGCTCTATTCCAGGTTCTTCTGTCCATCCCCGTGTCACTGTGACCACGCGCACTGGCTTCCAGGCTCTCCTGTCCATCCCTGTGTTACTGTGACCACGGTCTATTCCAGGCTGTCTTCCCTTTAGCCTCTCTGACATCCTGAGCACTTTTCCTCCTTCTCAACAGAGAGGATTGCCAAGACTCTGGCACTTATGGAATCTCAATTAGTTTGTAATGAAGGAAATCTATAAACCTTCAGGGAATGTCTGGCAAAAACACAGAGTGCAAGAATCGATGTATTTATGGGACGTTTCATGCATCTTTAAGAAAGCAACAGCTAGGGTGTGTGAATCAAGCACTATATAAATGATGTTCTGGGAAAGAAAAGAATCGGGTGAATGTGTTCAGATTGCATCTGAAGCATCAAGAGCTCCGGTGTGTGGGAAAGGATCATCTCTGTCGTGGAAAATAGCTGCATTATATTTTCAGAAAGTGACACTTCCACTGAGGCGGTGAACCATCTGCATTTTAAAAATTTGCACAGCAGGAGCATTCAGCTGTGCATTTTCTCCTGGTTTTCTGTGATGACTTTAAGCCCGACGGTGAGTGATAGTGTGTGCATCTGTGTGTGTGTGTGTGTGCACACGCACATGCAAACATGCATGCACCCATGAGTAAAGCCATAGATAGTATCAGATGTCATTTGTTTTAGTTTTATTTCTGTTGCTGCTGTAAAACACCCTGACAAAAGCTTCTTATGGAGAAAGCCTTTATTTGAGTTCAGTTTCAGGTGACAGTCCATCACTGCAGAGAAGTCACGGTGGCAGGAACTTGAGACATCTGGTCAGATCACATCCAAGGTCAAGAGAAAAGAGAGGTGAATGCATGTGTGCCTGTTTGCTTGCTTGTGCTCAGCTTGATTTTTCCACTCTTAGACAATTCGTGATCCTCTGCTTAGGGAGTGGTGCCACCCACAGTAGGCTGGGTCTTCTCATCAAGTAACTTAAGCAGGACAGCCCCTCATAGACATGTTCACAGACCAAACCAATGTAGGGAGCCCCTCTTTGAAGCCCTTTTCTCAAATGATTTTCTGTTACATCTTGTAGGCAATTTAAAAATTATTGCATTTTATTTGTTTTTTTTGTGTGTGTCTGTATATAAGCATGGGCATGAGTTTGAGCACAGGACAACTTGCGGAAGTCACTTATCTCCTTCCACCATGTAGGTGCCAGGGACGCGTCATCAGGCTTTTATTGAGCACCTTTACGCACCAAGTCATCTCGCCCCTTCACATCATTCCTCAGGAGCCATCTGCCTTGTGTGTTGTTTGTTTGCTTGATTTTGAGACAGAGCCTTTAAATGTCCTGGTGCTTGCCATTCAGCTACATTGGCTGTCCGGTGAGCCACAGGATTCACCTGTCTCAGCGTCACCAGCTCTGAGGTTACAAGCATGTGCTACCATGCCCAACTTTCTACGTAGGCTGGAGAATCAAACCCAGGTCCTCTTGCTTCTACAGCAAATGCTTGACTGACTGAACCAGCTCCCCAGATTCTGAAACCAAACTTGAAACGGATTCAGTGTTTCACTAAAAGTGTAATGAGGGAAATGAAGCCGGGTGGAGCAGGACATCAGAGTTCCTTGAAGGAAGGTCCCCCGGGAGAGGGCATGGAATTGCTCTGCTGTCTGCCGGTGACTGCTGGGCCACTCAGTCAGCTGAAAGCTGGTGGAAGTGATTTTGACCCAAGGTTGAGAATGAGATGGCATTTGAGGTGAAATTAAAAGTAAGAGCTTCCTTGCTATGTCACTTGATCTAGCCGAAACCTGCTGCATGTCGCCCAGGTTGAGCTCATTAAGTGGGGAGCACACAGAGGGAAGTGGCCAGTGACACCGGGAGAGTCTGTTACCAGGTGCTGTTGTGAGCCCCCCGTTTGGATGAGAGATTTCCCCCACAGGCTCATGTGTTTGAACACTTGGTCCCCAGTTGGTGGTGCCATTTGGAAGTGAGTCAGTGCTAGCCCCTGAGGGTATAGCCTGGCCCCCTTCCTGCCCACCCTCTGCTTCTATGTCCCTGCAGACTCCATGAATCCCAGCCACATGCTCCCAGTGCTTTGGCCTCCACTATGCTAGCCCAGCCATGATGGACTGGACTTCCTCAAACTGTGCCTGAGCTAGAATACAGCTTTCCTCATCTACGTGGGTTCATGTCGGATGCTTGGTCACAGCCGAGAAAAGTAGCTAATAAGAGTGATGTAAACACATTGTAGCTAGTTGACAGGAAGCCTCTCCAGCTAGCATTGGCCCAAAGGGAAAATTCATATATTCATGTCAACCCCAAAGTGTAAGAAATCTACACCCCTACCCCAGCCCAGAGCACCACCTCCTAGATAAAATAGCAAAAATTCTTAGGTAAAACTTCAAAATATTCAGTCATTTCATTTGATCCTTATGCATATATCAAAAAGAGATGGTCTCCTTTTCTCATTTATCATAAACATTAGTTCAGATCCTTTAAATAATATTGTTTATACTTAGCTAAGGAAGGGCATTGGCCAAAGAATACATGTTATCTCCTGCCAGCACCAACACACACACACACACACATGTGCATACAGACACACAAGCCAGTACCAACATGAACAGATGTACATACACACACACACAGACAGGCACGTGCATGCATATGCTCATATGCCTGTACACACACCCATAGACACACCAATACATACATGCATTCATATGCATGCACATACACACCCAAGCTTATGCATACATAGGCATGCACACACTAATACACACACACATCAATACACATGCATATGGATGCATGTGCACACACACACATCAGTGCCAATTCATACAGACATGCACACCAACACACACCTGCATGCATAAGCATGCACATACACACAGAGACACTCACCAGCACCAACATGTAGTGACATGCATACTGACACACATGCATATGCACACAGGCATGCGCACACAAACAGATGCACACACCTAGCAGCCTCCAGATGTGGTCATGGCTCACAGAGACCACAAGAACTCATCCTGCTTTTCCCAGACTCCAGGCCTATCTTATCAGACATCCGCCACTCCAGAGCCCTCGTTGGCTTGATCTGAGTCCAGAAAACACCTTTGAAGCTGTTACCATCTGCCTTAAAATGCTACTGGTTCTCTTAGCTCCAGATAGGCACAGCGCCACAGCCCTGAAGATTAGGGAGGCCAAATCCTCACGTTTGTGTGTCTTTATTCCGAGAATTTCTGAAAGAAGAGAGCAGTGTCCACTACTCTCCAGCCTTGGAAGCTTAATTTCTCTCTCTTTTCCTCTGCTTTCCTGCCTCAAACTAATAAATTTTATGAACATGTAATTTTTACATCGTTAAAAAGAACAAAGGGTCAGGCATGTGTTAAGGCCTCTTGTGGTGACATTCATTCCTATAAAGTGTTAACAGATGTGTGCTGCTTAGTCTTGGGAAGCCTGCACACTGAATTCCTTCCAGAACGTTCTTTGATCCCACAATGATTGTTAAAAATTAATTATATAGGGCTGGAGAGATGGCTCAGTGGTTAAGAGCATTGACTGTTCTTCCGGAGGTCCTGGGATCAATTCCCAGCAGCTGCATGGTGGCTCACAACCATCTGTAGTGAGATCTGGAGCCCTCTTCTGGCCTGCAGGCATACATGGAGGCAGAGTGTTGTATACATAATAAATAAATAAAATCTTTTAAAAAATTAACTATATTCATTTGCTTCACTTCTTCGAGATGCACACGTTATTTGCAAGTGAGCAGGAACTCTCTACAGCTAACCTCTTCCTGTCTCCTGTTGCTGCTCTGCTTCTGAGTCCACTCACAAGGGGATTTCCTGGGCGCTGTAAATGGTCACAGTGAGGGAATGCAACAGGGAAGCAGGAGGCTCTGCTTTCTGCCAAGCCTGCTCAGACAGATCGCTTCCTCCATGCCGGCAGAATGCAGACTGGAATGTTCTCCATCTGAACTGCTCTCCAGCTTCTCTTCATGAACTCCCAACCCAACAGTCACTTTGCTGGGCCTCACAATGACCAGCTCTGACCCTTCCCAGCCAACACACTGCAGCTGCCCTGGGACAGCCTTGTGACACAGAAGGGAGGGCAGTCCTGTGAGCAGTCCTTCCTGAGAAGAAGCCATTGCAAGATGCCCTTTGTAGTGGCCACTAGCTCCGGTCCTGTTCCCCCTTAGGCTCAGGGAATAAAAGTGGAGAGCTGTGGGTGGTGGCTCAGTGATAGAGCACTTGCCTAGCATGTAGTAGGCTGTGGCTTCAGTCTTCCGTCTCACACACACACACACACACACACACACTCACTCACACACACTCACACATACACACACACTCACACACACACACACTCTCACTCACACACACCCCAAAAAGGGGAAGAAAAAAATAAAGCAGCAGGAAGCAGATTCAGGTTAGTGAGCCTGTTCTCCCTTAAATGCCAGCCAGCCTGCTGTGAACCCAGTGTGCTTTAGGCCAGTGTACTCCATCCTGTCCCCATACCGAGAGCACATACCTTCTCTTCTTGTACAAGCCTAGAGGAGTGGAGTTTCCATCGCTCCTGCTTTCCCTTTTATGGTTGAGTAAGGACTGGGTGAGTTGATATTCCTGGCCAGCATTCAGGGAACGCCATCATCTGGCTGTCAGTGCTACAGTGAGGCTGTGTTATTACTGTTAACCCGGCCATACTTGCCTAGAATCCTCCAGTGAGGGGCTGAGAGTGTGGCTCAGTGGTAGAGCACCTGCCTAGACTAGAATCCCGCCGCCCCCCCCCGTGAGGGGTTGGTGCATCAGTGGTAGAGCCCTTACCTAGAAGTCATCCAATGAGGGATTGGGAGAATGAATCATTTGCCTAGAATTCCACAGTGAGGGACTAGGAGGGTAGCTCAGTGGTAGAGGGCCTGCCCCAAATCCCCCAATGAGGGACTGGGGGTGTGGCTCAATATAGAGAGCCCCTGCCTAGAATCCCCCAGTGAGGAGCTGGGAGAGTGGCTCAGGGGGCTCGCTTTAGCATATTCAAGGTCTTTGGTTTCAGCCTCAAACATTCTGAATAAACCAACACTCTCGGACTTGTGGGAGACCTTGACATGCAGGTGTGTCAAGGCCACTAAGGGTACCTTGTAGCATATTTGGAGGGTGTGGTCTTAGAAAGTGTGGCAGATCACCCACCACACGTCCCTTGAGGGGGGAGACCAGCCTGAAGGCTCGTCAGACCTTGTTTTCCCAGGAAGCCGTCTTGTAAATCATCACTTCCCCACCGCAGGCCAGGATTTATGGTCCCACATGTCATTCCAGCCACCGTTCATTAATCCTGAGGTGTCACTTAAATTATTAAACTGTCCTGTTCCGGTTGTGAGGGTTCTAATTATATCCTCAAGAGGCTATCATTATCCAGATCGTCTGCCACACTCAGCAGACACTGCTCTGTCCCAGCCCCGTGCCATCACCCTCCCTCCCCCAAGTCAGGGCTCACCTGTGTCACGGGACAAGACCTAAACTAACAGGTCAGGAGGCAGAGCACAGAAGTTCTCAAAGATTGTCCTGCAGGAAATGTGTGTGTTGTGTAGATTCCCAGGCCACACCCTTCTCTACACTGTCTGGGTGGAGCCAGGGAGCTGCATCATAGTCACCTTTTCTGGGGATGGGGAAAGTCCTGGCACACAGAGCTAAGAAATTCAGCCTTAGATGTCAGGGCTGCTCAGCCCCCTTGAGGAATAGCTGGTAGGAAAAACAAAACGGGCGTGAGACCTGTCTTAGTCACTGACCGGTTGCTGTGAAGAGACACTATGACCATGGCAGCTCTTACAAAGGAAGGAGACCTGCTTAGACTTTCAGAGGTTTAGTCCATTATCATCATGTCAGGGACCATGGTGGCACATGGTGCTGGAGCAGCAGCTGAGAGCTACATCCTAGAGATAAACTGATATGGGCTTTTGTAACCTCAAGCCCAGTAACATACTTCTCCCAACAAGGCCACACCTCCTAATCCTTCTCAAATAGGGCCACTCCCTGATAACTAAGCATTCAAATATAAGAGTCTGTGGAGGCCATTCTTATTCAAACCACCACAAGAACAGTCTTTTTTTTCTTCTGTCAACAAGGTCTCTTGTAGCCCATGCTGGCCTCAAACTTGCTATGTAGCCAAAGTTGGCCATTTAGTACCCAGTCCTCCTGTCTCCACCTTCCAACTGCTTAGATTATAGGTGCACACCTGCCACCAGGCCAAGGCTGTACAGTGCTAGGAACAGAACTCAGGAGCTCATGTGTGCTAGGCAAGCATTCCTCCAGCTGAGGCACGTCTCAGCTCCTGCTCCTTTTTTAGTAGGGAAAGGGGACCCCAGAAAGGGGACAACCTTTGTTCAGAGCTTCACAGCAGAGGCTCGGCCTGGCTCACTGGCCTGCCATCGGCATGAGATGAGATAATAGATGGCAGAGCACTTTGGAATCATTCAGCACTCTATAAATACGAGGTGGTGCTATTATTTTCCTGCCAGAGCAGCCTATGACAGCAATGGCTTGCTACTTTCTCTCTAAATTACCATAATCACCTGTGTGAGGCCTCCACCAAGCTCATAACTCTAAACTCACGGGGCATAGAATAAATCGCTCCTGAATGAACAATAAAAAAAATTATGGGAGAACGTGCTTGGGGCCCCGCCTTTTCTGTTGTCCTGCCCTTTCTTCTCGGGGGTGGATTGCATCTTCCCCAACTTGGGGCAGCAGGCTAAAGGGTCTCTGGCCTTTCTTGAGATACACACTACCTACACCTGAGCCTTTGAATCTCCAGAACCCCTTACCCTCACCAGCCTGCCTTGGCTCGTCCTCACAGCTTTGGCAAGGGGAAAAGCTCAAATCAGGACAGTTATTTGTGCTCAGTACACTCTCTTATGTGTTACCCACATGCAAAGCCTGTCTTCAAATCTGGAGGAAATCAAGTCTCCCACCCCCCAGGGAGCTTCGTGTTCTGAGGCCACCTGGCTTCTCCACTGCTTCCAGAAATCTGTCCCGAAGCTACACACCCTTTGCATTTAGGGACCTGCCTTACCCCCACAGAGCCAGTTAATGACAAATCTTGTTCCACGTTCAAGGGGCACCAGTTACTGGCAGCCAGAGCCACACTGATTCCAGGCCCTCCAGAAATTGGGCACATGATCAGGTCCCCACAGGCTGTTTCCACGAGACCCTCCACCACCCCCCTTGAGAAGCAAAGCTACAGGGTCTTTACTTTTCTCCCATACTGACAACATGAGCCCTGTATGAGCATAACTGTCTCCACTCCCCATCCCCACCTTCAGAGGTGAAATTGACCAAAACAAGCAAACACTTGCTTAAGTTGGCCAGCATGGGTGTGTGTGACCGATAACCTCTATCACCATCTTGTTTGGATTAAGAAACATCAAGGAAGAGGCCTTGTGGCACAGACCTTTAATCCCAGCCTGGCAGGTCTCTGTGAGTTTGAGGTTGGCCAGGTCTATGTAGTGAGTTCTGAGACAACCACGGGTAGCGAGAGGACACCTGCTCTTTTAGAAAGGGAAAGAAACACTGAGGCAAAAATGGGGCAACCTTCAGGCTTTTCCAGAAAGGATGAACTGAAGAGGGCAGACATGGAATGCCCAACCCTGAATGTGGAAGGCACCGTGCCATGGCTAAGGTCTCAGGCTATGGCTCAGTAGTCAGGTTCCACAGCCCTGGTCACACGGTTGGGGATTTGGCTCAGGGGTAGAGTGCTTGCCCAGCAAATGAAAGGGTCTGGGTTTAGTCCTCAGCTCTGAGAAAATATTTTTAAAAAGATCAACTGCTGCTCTTGCAGAGGACCCGAATTCTGTCCCCCATACGCACATGGCACGTGCTGTAGTGCAGCCTTTGTGATTGTTAGTGGATGCCCAGTTCAGCCAGTGCTGAGTGGCACAGATCTGGCGGGAATGGAAGTGTGGGTTTGGCCGAATTAAGGAAGGTATACGCTGCCAAGTGCCTGGACATTTTAATGCCAAGGAAATTTGATTCACCTGTGGTTTAAGAAACCTTTGATTGCCTGTGTATTATTACATCAAGCCTTGGCCGTCAATTAGAAGAAACTTCCCGGGATTCCTCTCTGGTCACAATTCCTTTGGTTTGAGTTCTATTCAGACATCTGAAGGTGGCACTAGGATCCATGGTCCTCCCAGCAGGAACCCTCTCCCAACACTAGCTCACTCCAGGACAGAAGTGACCCAGGCTTGAGGAAGGACCAAAGATTTTTTCTTTTTTTTTTTTTTATTCTTTTTCTTCTTTGGTTTTTCAAGACATAGTTTCTCTGTGTAACAGCCCTGGCTGTCCTGGAACTCACTCTGTAGACCAGACTGGACTCAAATTCACAGAGATCTGCCTGGCTCTGCCTCCTGAGTGCTAGGATTAGAGGCGTGCGCCACCACTGCCCCGGCAAAGGGCTGCTTTCCCAGGCACAGGAGCTCCCCTTATTATTCATTCCAGGAGCTCGGCTTTGGCCAGGAATATATCCTTTTTAAGATTTTGGTTTTGATTTTTAATTTGGTGGGGAGCAGGCAGGGGATGAATTCACAGGTGTGTATTAGTCAGGAACAGAACTGATAAAATGAGTATATCCTTTTATATATAAAAATGAATCTCTTCTATAGTCTGGGTAGCACAACAGTAGCTATGCCCTAACAGAAAATCCAAGATTCCAATAGTTGTTCAGTTCATGAGGTCAGATGTCTCAGCAGTCCCAACTGATACTGGAGGCCAGAGGATTCCTAGAGAGCTGTTGGCCTTCGGTCTATGTTGGAATCCCAGAGAAGTGGGTTCTAACACTAGCAAAGGAATGCCTCAGCAAGAGGGTAGATGAACTTACCATCCAGAGTGAAAACAAACAGGCAAAAAGCTAAAGTGTCCTTCTTCCGTGTCTTTTTGTGGAGGCTGCCGCCAGAAGGTGTAGCCTGGATTTTGATGGGAACTTCCCACCTCAAATGATCCAGTAACCAAAATCCTCACAGGGATGCCCAGATGCTTGGGTTTTAGTTGATTCCAGATGTGATCAGATTGACAACAAAGATTAGCCACCCCAAAGCATTTGTGAGTTACTCAGTGCGGGTGCTGGGAACTGAACTTGGGTCCTCTGGAAGGGCAGCATGAGTTCTTAGCCCTTGTGCCCCTACAGCTCCCAGGAATTTGTTTGTTCGTGAGTGGGTTTTTTTGGGGTTTTTTTGTTTTTTTATGCTAGTTGTGATTTCCATCCCCAGGGCCAGTAGAGGCCAAAGTGTTCTGTTTTTATTTTGGTTTTTTGGGGTGGTGGTGGCCAGCAACAGTGAGTAAGCAAAGATCATACTAACACCCCACCCCCAAAAAGCCTTGGGATACTAATTTACCGCACTCAGTCTAATCTGACTGCAGTTTTACAGGCTCTGAGGGTCAGGAGAACTGTCTCTCCCAGGGTCCCGCTTTCCAAGGGGGATCTGCCAGAGCACTCTGCCAAGAAGGAGTGGGCAGAGTTACAGGTCACTGAGCCAATTTGTCCGTGCCTTTTTCTGCTTCCAGTAGTCTCCCTGAGCCTCCAATGCATGCCAGGCTTTGAGTAAGGCTTTAGGGATACCTAAGGAAGAAGAAGACAGGGCCATGCCCCAAAGACCTGGGATTCTACAAAGTGCTACAAGAGAATTGGCAATGTGAGTGAAGTCAGTGGGCAAATCCATTGTCAAGACATCAGAGAGGACACATTGGTCTTGTTTCTACTGCGTCCTTATACGATTGACAGTGCAGGCTGGAGAGGTGGCTTGGTAAGTGCTTGCTGTATACACTTAGGGGCCTGACTTTAATCCCTAGCATAAAAAGCTGGATATGGTAACACATGCCTGCAGTCTTAGCACTGAGGAGTCAAGAAAGACAAGAGGATCCCAGGACTCATTGTCCAGCCCATCTCTGAATCTGTGAGCTCCAGGTTCAGTGAGAGACCCCATCTGAAAGCATAAAGTGGAGAAAGATACTTGGTGTTGACATCCAGCTGCCACACACATGCACCCATATACATACATGTACATACACACAAAGCTGGCATTCACACATTGCTGTGCCTCTGAGCTTTGCTGCAGGGGAGGCGGGGGAGCAACGCAATAATAAGTTGGTAGAACTTGGAACCCAGAAGCATAGACCTGGGCCTAGGCGTGCCCTGTGGTCATCCTAGTACTTTCTGAGCACCTTCTGTCACGTTTGTTACCACCCTTACCCTATGCCTGACCCTGCTCTGGCCCGTTCATTGGCTGTTGTTTCTGTTTATCTGTTTGCCACCTCCCAATCAGATAGCCAACTTGCTGTGATACCATTAGTGTGCTTGGCTAACATACGTCATCTATGTGATGGATTTGAGGTGCCCCTTAGCACCATGTAGGGCCGGGTACAACAGACGAGGACTGAGTGTTACTGCAAGAGGGAGTTAGAGAATATATCTCAGGAGCAAGCCAGGAGGCTGAAACATAGGGCAAGCATATGTGTGTATGTACATGCACATGTGTGCGCACACACATACACACACACACCTGTCCAGCCTCAGCCCCAGTTCACACCACCCTCATTCCTAGGCATACACATCTGTCCTATGCTTTATGACAGCCGTCATCCCTGCCCCCACCCCAGATCAGGTAGTCAGGCTTCTAAAGGCTCTGAAAACAGTGCTTCTGGGCCCCGCCCAGGCATTAGCATACATTGCTGAGAGCTGGTCAGAATCTACCAAGCAAGCCTGCCATTTGACTAGCATGAGGCCCAGAATGCCTTTCAGGGAAGACTGGGGAAAGCCACTGGGCTAGAGGGACAGACTTTAGATCCTGTTTGCTGTCCTTGGTGGAAAAGGAAGGCAAAGAGCAGCAGGTGCAGCCCCCACCATGGGCAGCTTCTCCCATATCCTCATCATTACTGAATGTTAGACCGAACACAACCACACCGAGATCGCAACATTCTGCATCAGAAGGTATCTCTGTAACTGGGGAGCTGTTTGAGGTGCCAAGACCTGTGCCCTTCTTCCTGACTTGCAGACGATAATAGTTTGAAAACTATTAAATCTGACTCAAAGACATTTATTGTCTAATAATTGTCAAGTGGGTGCTCAGACTGTCAGTCACCGGGTTCCTGCTTGGCGGATGAGGAACCAAAGACCTGAATACCTTGGCAGAGCTGGTCTGTAAGAAAAAGGTAGGCACCGAGCTGGGGATGTGGCTCAGGTGGTTGGTAGTGTCTGCCTGGTGTGCAAGAAGCCCTGGTGCAATTCCTAGCACCACACAAACCAGGTGGTGGCACATGTCTGTAATCCCAGCCCTTGAGAGATGAAGGCAGGAGGATCAGGAGTTCAAGGTCACCCTTGGATGTGTAGCGAGTTTGAGACCAGCCAGGGTTCCATGAGGAAAAAAAAAAAGGGAGCCAGGAAGGGGTGATCTGCCTGGATCTTTCTGATTCAGGAGCTGTGCTCACTCCCGTTTCCTCATATGCTAAAGGAATTGTCCCTCCTGTGAGTCGCCATGGTGTCCTCTTTGGGGAATGGGATAGGAGTTACCATCCGCTTTTGTCCAGTAGGGCTATGGGACCCAGAGCGGGAAACAACGGAATCACATAGCTTGCCTTCACCCTCATTCCTCGTTCTTTGTTCATCCCCAGGGCATCTCCCCCACAGTTTGTGGCAAGGCTCCCCACCCTGTTCATCCCTGAGAATGTGGTTCTTCCACCCCATCACCAGCATGGCCTTCAGAGCTCTGGGCTAGTTTCCCGGGGTTCTGCCCAAGCGTGTTTGAGCCTTCCCACAAGAGACTGATTAATCAACTCGGAGTTGAAGGTTACCAAGAAAAATATGCCAGAGCATGACAGGCCATTAGTATTTGTGTTGTAGGGAAACCAGTAATCATCTTAATTGGTGCTCGCTTTGGAACAGAGCAGGGGGGCTCTCTCGAGCGCTGACTCCTCCTTCCTGTACCCTTAGCACCAGAAAAATGCAGTTTCTTCCCAGCTTCTGCTCGCCACAGCGGCGTCATTTTCCTCCTACAAATGCTGGTTCATCTGAACTGGCTCAGAGGAACTGGGCAAGAATGTGGGCCAGCAAGAGATGCATGAGGTCACTGGAGCAAGCCTGCCTATGTCCCTGGGGATGTCAGACCTGTGGCTTTGGTGATGACCAGGCATGCCTTCCAAAACGCAGGTAGTCCCAAGGCTCAGGGATGAGGGAAACCTGCCTTTGGGGACCCTCCCAAACCCAGCTGGACTCTGAGCTTCCCTCCCTTCCTCCCTTCCTTCTTCCTCTTGCCTCTCTCCTTTCCCCCTTCCCCCCTTCCTCTGCAATGTCTATGTCTATTCTCAGATATGAGTGGGACCTGCCCCCTCTATGAGAGGGGCCTTACTTTTGTTTATCATCCCCAAACTAAGATTAGTGTGCATCCGTCATCTGCGGAGTCTATGGCTCAGTTCTAATTTAGAGAAACAGTCACGTGTAAACTGGAAGTGCATCTAAAGACGGCCATTGTGACACAACTTTTATCACTCTATAGTAGAAACAACTCAGAAACTCATCCGCAGGAGATGCGTGTCAATACCAGTCCAGTGTGGAATGTGTGCAGCTGTTGGAAGCCCTGCTGCAGGAGCCAGGTGTGGTGGTACATACTTGTGACCCCAGTACTCTGGGATACAGGGGCAGGAGAATCGGGAGTTCAGAGGCAGCCATGGTTACCATAGTGAGCTTGAGACCAGCTGGGATAAGTGAGACTCTCTGAACTACATGAGCAGAGTTCTGCCACATCAAGTGGAAAATTTCAAGATGTTATTACACACACACACACACACACACCCTGCTATGTAGTACTCCATTGTGTAACTGTCCCACATTTTCCTTATCCATTCTTTGGTCGAGGGGCATTTAGGTTGTTTCCAGGTTCTGGCTATGACAAACAATCTCAGCTACTTTTTTATGCAGCCCAGGCCCATCCGCCCAGGGGCTGCAACACCACAGTGGGCTGGGCCTTCCTACATCAGTAGCAATTAAGCAATACCCATAAGCCACTCTGATGGAAGAGGCAGTTCCTAGATCGAGGTTCCCTCTTCCCAGGTATGTCTAGCGTTTTGTTTGTTTGTTTGGTTGGGTTTTTTTCTCACACAAAAACTATGACACTTTCATCTGTAATGTTTTATTTATTCACAGAGTGCTTATTTCTCATCTAATTGGAAAGTGGTAGTCTTCGAGAAAAGAAGGTAATCGACCCAATCACTTACTTCCCACCAGGTTTTAATATGGCCCCTCTCGTACTGTGCCATAATCCTGCCTACACTGAATTTTTGCTTCTGAGCAAAGAGCATATTTGATACTTGTACACCCTTAAGAATTGCATCCTTTCCATCTAAAGCAATTATGAACAACTTACTCGGTGCATGTTAATGAGATGATCATTAGTGGAGGTCGTTGGTTTCCAGGTCCTTGGGTATGCAGAGGCTCTAGGGCCCTGAGCCTTTGTGTGAGTGTTCTCTCTCTCCTAGAATGTCCACCCTGTGGATTCCACTCCTGCCAACTCGGGGAGCCTCTCCTAGTGTGCACCTGCTCTACCCTGAACCCATTCCTTAAGGCTTCTACTAATCTTTGCACACACATCCACAACTAAAGGAATCCCAGGGGTTAGAAACACAAGCTCTGGACTCAGACAGGCAGCTGAGTCTATTCTGCCAGGTGAGCCTCCATGTTCCTGTATCCAACTTGGATGCATAAGAGGATCCTGGAGGATGCTTGGTGCTGTGTCTAGAGATCGTGGTCACTGTGTGAAAGGCGTCCTCTTGTCTGTGGGGCAGGAATGCCTTTCTTTCTAGATGGAGCTGTGAGCTTGTCATCCAGCTCCCCATCAGCACATGCTACCCCTGACCAGTCCTCTAGGCTCAGCTGCCCTTACCTGTGCTATCTGTGCAGTGCAGAATAAGGAAAGCTGACTTGAGCTGCGCGGCTTTTCTCTTCACCTTAGGGACATAAAAGGCCAGGCAGACTCTGAAGAAGTAAAGGAAACCACTTGGTCAGTGGGTTTGAAAAGTGGCATTTGATTTCTCTTGCATGCCCTATTTTCACAACGTGCATGTGCTTTCCTTGTCCCGTGTTTTTATATGCTCCCCAGGGGAGAGCCAGGTCACCCACAGGAAATGATGCCTTGGTGATCGGGCAGTGAAGCCAGGGAAAAAGCCTAGGTGGGTTAACACTGTGGAGTCCTGGGTCACTGCTGAGCCCTGAACTCGCACCCCTGGCCTCTCATGAGGTTGACTTTCCGGCTGTTGACTACCTGGATCCTTAGACAGTAAGAGCAGGACTGACTGCTTCTTGCTACAGCACACACAGGACCACAACCCTCCTTATTTGGATCTGAACTTATGATGCCCTGGCTGCAAGCAGTATCTTCTGTCCTCAGAGAACTCTTCTACCTGAGATGGGAGCACTGACCCGTAGGGGAGGGTGTGTGCACATGCGTGTTCATGTCTGAGCAGGAAACGTGCACGTGTGTGTTCATGTCTGAGCAGGAAACGAATCAGAATCCCCAGGCATCAAGCAGTCCATGCTTAGCTGCAGGCCTGGAACACCCACCTATTGCTGCTCTGGGTTCCGAAGACACAGACCTCTAGCCTGCATCGCCTCGCACACAGCTCCTCACACTGTAGTATGCCCTCCGGGCAACACTGATGCATGTTTTCTGGCCCTTGACAAATTAAAACAAACCTAGCACCGAAAAGGACAAATTGCTCACAGCTGGGGCAGAGAGGAAAATTACAGGGGCAGATAAATAGGGTAGTGTTTATAAAAAGGCAAACACTGTCTGTGCTGATTATGGGGTGCCTCTTAGAAGGAGCCATCCATTATAGGAGTCAAGCTTCAGCTCAGTTTCCCCCGTTCCTGGAGCATTGCATGGTGGGAGAGTAGAATCACAAGGTGCCAGGGCTGGAGAGAGCCTTCAAGGCTGTGAAGTCCAACCACGCATCCAACAGCAGTGGTTTTTCTGGCTCCAGGCAGACAGGGAGATGCCCCCACAGGGCCTGAGCCAGAGAGCACAGTTGTTGACACTGGGCAAATTCTCTAACTAATTCCTTACCTTGGTCTCCCTGTCAGCCAAACTAGAGCCACATTCCTGCACTTGGAGGAATCTTAGGAGCAAGCAAGGCAACGAGGGAAAGGACCTGCTAGATCTACAGGTACTGACCTCAGAAGGAGACTGGCATACTGCCATTAGTAAGTAGGAAAACAGGCTTCAGAAGGAATGTGGGCACATCAGCACTGATTCGGTCCTTGGAATTAAAACACTCCACTGTGGAGGAGGCTCATGGGACTCAAGATGCTAAGGACACTGGCAAAGCTCAGGAAATTATCCAAGTCCCCTCCCCAGCGTTATAAAAGCAATAGCAGCTGCTAGGGAGGAGACTCCGGTGGAGCTGCTTGCAGGCTGTGCAGAAGCCTCCAGGGATGCGGCTTCCCGGAGTCATCACTCACGCTGGAGGCTTTTCAGTGGCATAGCTGTTTGGGGGTCATCCGTACCCCTGTAAGTCATCCCAATAAACTTACTGATTCACAGAGACGGACGTGGGAATCGTTTCCTTGGCCTGTTGTTGGTGCTTTATCTGGGGCAAAGAGACATTTATTCGTGTCTCCCCTGGGAAGACATTGAAAAAGATCATACCAAAGAACGTGGGGAAACTGTTCAAGACATCAACTGTTGGGTTTGTCTATCTCTGGCAGGGGTGACCAGTGTCACTAGCGTGGCTTGTTATCTGACACGTGTATACGATACACACCTGACAAGACGAGTCGGTACTGGCTGAAATCCTGCTGGACCTTCCTAGAGGACTTTTTGTCCTGTCACCTGACTATACTGTGTCACACGGGAAACATAGCCATCTCACAGGTTTGGATATGATGGGCCGAGAACACACGTCGCTCCTCTGTTAAATACAGAGTGGCATTCAGGTGGGAACTTCCTGAGTGGTCAGTTCCTTGATACTTACCAGCTGGGAAGGCATCTTTTGGACACTCCCAAGACAGTACCTGATGGCGGCTTCCCGCAGCATACTTTCTGTCTTCCCTCGGGTGGCAGGCGAGTTTTCAAGGTGCTCATGGTGTGCAGGGACCTCAAACTGCAAAAGTAAAAAGTGACAAAGTAGAGCAGCATTGTTCACCAGATGTCTCAGTACCTTCCACATGCTAGGTGCCACGAGGGAAATAAATCACGCTGTGCCCTGTCCCCAAGAAACCTGTACAGGGCAGGAGCCTGCTCAGCCCCTGGAACTGTGAGCGAGCGTCATCTCCCGATGCTGCTTTGGGGAGTACATCAGGCATGAACAGGATTCCCTAGGACCAAGACACAAAGCAAGATGCTCAGAGCTGAGGGGTGTGCAAGAATAAAGGAACAAGGTGGGGAAATCTGTGGAGCCGAATCAGCAGCATGCAGCATGAGGCAGGACTTGGGGGGATAAGGATGGTGAGCCCCCGATACCACTGAGAGGCCCAGATTGTCACCATGTGAACTGTGCTTGAGGAATGAGATTCCTGTCTATCAGATTAATCCTGGGTAGAGGCTTCTAGAAAGAGCCAAAAATCTCAAAGTTCCTACCCTAGTTCAAATACCCTGTATGGCTTGGAGTAGTGGTGGTGGTGGTGGTGTGTTTATGTATGTATGTATGCATGTATGCTTGGGGGTATGCAAACACATGTATGTACCTGCACATGGAGGCCAGAGGTCAAGTCTAGGCATCTTCCTCTATTGCTCTTCACCTTATTTTTGGAGACAGGGCCTCTCCCTAAACCGGGAGCTCACCAGTTTGCCTCAACTGGCTGGCCAGGGAACTCGGGGGACCCTCTTCTCTCTACCTCTCCAGTACTGGGGATTCTAGATACATGTGGCCAGCTTTTAACATGGTGCTTGGGATCCAAACTCAAGCCCTCAAACTTACATGACAAGCACCTTGTTGCCTAAGTCATCTCCTCATCCCTAGCATTTTGTTCTTTTTAATTATTTTTTACTGGGGGGGCACACATGCCATAGCATGCGTGTGGAGTTCAGAAGGACGACATGCAGAATCAATTCTCCTCCCACTGTATGAGTACCAGAGATGGAACTCAGGTTGTCAGGCTTGGCAGCGAGCACCTTTACGCCCTCAGCTGTCTTGCCCACCCTTTTCTTTCTTGGTGGGGAGCTGATGGATGGTAGAGAGGCGCTTAGAAGTCTCTGATGTATGCTCGGCTTTTTCTTTCTATGAACTGCAGGAAAATCCCCCAGGAGGCACTTTTGCCCTTTAGCGAATGAGAGGCTGACAGGCCAACATGTTGCTGCGATGGAAATTTTCCTTTTCATTTCTTGATAACACTGTTGAGTGATCGGCATGGAAGCCTGCACCCTACACGAAACATGTGTTACTTCTAGACATCTGTCAAATGACATGATTTAAAGACAGCCACCGAGAGCCCAGGACTAGATCTGCCCAGGAGCCTGAGTCCCTGGATAGGCTGCAGCTGGGAAAGGCCTCAGCCGATTGGTGGGGAAGTCACTTTCAGAAAACAGGGCATAATTAACTCCATCAAGGTGGCTTTCTGAGTATTTTTATTCATCATCTGACTATTAAACAGATTTATGCCCCTGCCCACCTGCTGAAAAGAGACCAAGGCATTTAGCTGAAATTAAAAATGCAGGCAAGGCTGTCTGTCTAGGTAATAGGAATTCTCTTAATAGGTGACTCATCTTGCAAAGAATAAGGACAAGCAGTTCATTGGTGTGATAGAGTGAGTGCTTTCCAGCCCTGGGAGCTGGCTGGAGGAAGCCACTGCTTGAGGAGAGAGCATAATCTACTCTTCAAACCTACCAGAGGCATGTTCAGGCCACAGACCTGTGCGTATGACGCGTGGAGTCATTTGTAATGTGGTGGCAAAGATGTTTAGGGAAGCTATCCACATGTCCAGCCATGCCGTTTCAGGCCAGTATAAAGTTCAGGTTAGCCTGTGCCATGGACCAGCAGGCACCTCACTGAAGGAGGGATGGTGTTGAATTCCTGAGGCACTGTTGTGTTAGTTACCCCTGCTGGACTGAGACAAAAGCACCTTAAAGGAGAAAGGGCTTGTTCTAACTGATGGTTTGGGGGTAGGGTCTGTCATGGCAGGGAAGTCCTAGAGGCAGAAGCTAGAGCGGCTGCTCACATGGACCCACTGTCAAGAAGCAGGGAGTGGTATATGCTGGTGTTCAACTCACTTGGTCCCTTTTTATTCAGTCCAGGACCCCAGGCACGGATTGGTGCCACACACATTTAGGGTGGGTCCTCCTACCTCAGTTAACCTAGTCTAGAAATGCCCTCACAGAGTGGCCTAGAGTTTGTCTCCTGGGCAGTTGTAGGGCCTGTCAATTTGGCAGGCAGTTTCAACCATCACAACCACTCATAAACAGAGCCACTGCCAGGCCCACCCTGAGTCTGTTCCCTTAGGTGCCAGCTATGGTTTGCTTTCTTTGGAGTGGGGCCTTCCAGGAGCCCTAGGATGAGCTGGGACTCAGTAGGTTCACATTGGAATTAGCTGTCCCTGTGCCCCGCTAGCTTCTGCTCAAGGACTCACTTCCTGTTAACCCTGGAGCCTAAGACTAATTGATGAACCCAGTGGCTCTTGGATCCTAAACGATCACGTGTGCCCAGAAATGTCATGGAGAACTTGAGGTTGGACCAAGCCCTTGATAGAAAAGGCCACAGAAAGGCTTGTCATTGCTGACTCCAGGGCAACCACCAACAACGTCTGGATACCCGTCCCCTCCTGCACCACGCCACAAGGGGTTGTCTGCTGTCCTAGTACCCTTTTTTCTCCCCTCACCTCTGGATTTCCATCCAGAAACAAAAAGTACAATTTCACCCCAAGTTCTCTTATTTCCTTACCCATTGCCACCTGCCGCCCACAACCCCTTCCGCACCCAGGCAAGGTTCTTGCTGAGGAGACTCAGTGGCTGGAACAGCCTCCACCTTGTGTCTTCCTCCTTGACTCATCTACGAATCCATGTATTTCAGGGATGCGTTGTGTGTATTGGCTTGACTCCACCAGAGGTTGTGTGTGTGTGTGTGTG
>LOJH01000196.1:53173-65635 GCA_001685095.1 Ellobius talpinus | reverse complement strand
AGAGAGAGAGAGAGAGAGAGAGAGAGAGAGAGGAGAGAGAGAGCCAGCCCTCTGGAGCTGCAAAATTCCTAGACGTCCTCCAGGTACTCCCTCTGCTGTAGTCCAGGCTTGCTGGGGACCAGCAAGGTTCCTGAGAGCCTATTCCCCTCAGCTGGGCCTGCTTTTTCTCAGCCCCAGGCAATTTTTCAATTAATTTGATTGGCTAGAGACCCAGGCACCCTGGAGTGTGGGAAACAGACCCAGGCCGGAAGTGCCCCCTCTCCTCTGGCTGAACTGGGCTTCCAGAGAGAGGATCCTATTTCATGTGGGGAGACCAGGATGTGATCTAGTGCCCCCTCTGAGACATCCCAGATGGCGCCTTCTGGGAATCCCAGCCACTTGGCTGTGGTGGAGGCTGTGCTCCTTCCCCCGCCCCAGCCCTTGGTGAGTCCAGACCAGTCTCTCGTAAGTGTCTTTACTGTTACACCGTTTATAAAGTTGGCCCTGACATTTTCATAAGTGAAACATTTAAACTATGCGGAGCGTATTTTATTCCCTCCTGAAGCAGCTGTTCAGTCAGGCTGGAGAATAACGAGGAATGAGTTGCACGGTTTGAGGGTGCCTGGCGGTGTTCTGAGCTCTGCATCCCGGAGAGCCTCCCTTGGGGTTGGAGATGAGTGCTGTGGTCCCACAGCCCGAGGCGTCCTCCTTGCTTTCCGTGTCTACAGGTCCTGCTGACCCCTAGCTGGCCAGACAGCTGGCTGGCTACCTGTGTCGATTGACTTGAGGGCTGATTATGTGCTAGGCTTTTTTTCAGAGAGCGTTGTCGTAACAGCTCTGGGAGCCAGGGCCTACATGACACCTTTTCTCCATGCAAGGGAAAGAAGAGTAACTTTCCAGGGTTTGTGTGTCTGTGCTCATGCGCGGTGCCCACAGAGGCCAGAACAGGGCATCAGATCCCTGGAGCTAGGGTCGGAGGTGGCTTTAAGTTGCCTGGTATAGATGCTGGGAACTGAACTTGGGTCCTCTGGATGAGCAGCACATACTCTTAACCCCTGAGCCGTCTCTCCAGCAAGAGTCAAAATTTGGACCAGGGAGTTGACTTCAACATCGAGGCTTGTCCTGGTCACCGTGATCATTTTCACAGGTGACTGAGGGAAAGGCGTCACAGGGCAGCAGGCATCACCCAGTACTTGTCTCTGTGACCCCCTCTAGCTCTGGGACTTGTTCAGAGCAGTCTGGACTTGGTTTTAATGCTTGCCTTAGGGGAGTGTACCAAAGCAGGCATTTCAGCTCTGTCACCTCTGTGTGATGAGAGCCCACACCCAGCCCGATGCCCACTTCCCTGTGCGTGATGCCTGTTTCCCTCTGTGTGACCATTCACGTCTGTAGTGCCCCAGTAGGCTTGACAGGCACTGATGACCTTGAGGTGACATTTGAGATTGGCTTAGACTCTCCAAGCCCAAGTACGTGTTCTAGATTGGCTTCCAGTTTGTAATGACAGGTAGCTTAGTGGTCAAGGGAATGGACCTAGCTAAACCCTTCCTCTGGGTCTCAGTTTATCTGTCCATGCAATGGGAACAGAAGCCTGTTCTCTTCCCCTAGCCCATGACTACCCAGAACTCCTCAAAGCTAGTCAGAGTAAACCTGCTCCAAGGGTTTGCATCTGCTCCAAGGATGCCGGAGGTAGCTGGAAAGGAAACTGAGGCTTGGGGTGCTGGCTCAGTCTCTGGTGGACCAGCAGGCTAGCGTGGGGTGACTGAATTCAGGTGATGGATCCAACTTGCCGTGAGCTGTGGTCTCCCTTTGTTGAAGGCCTGGACCACTTCATGGTAGGGTGACGAATGCCTGTTCTTGTCTCTTTTTCCTTCCCATATTTCCATCGGATTTTCTTTGGTGGGAGGTGGACAAAGAAGTGAGCCAGGGAGGGCTATGCCAGGTAAGAAAGGAGAGGAGCAGGCAGGACCATCTGGTGTCTGCTGTGTCTCTACCCCAGCCCCGTGGATACCTCCTTTCCAGAGGCTGACCCTGATAGGGAAGATGGTCACTCAAAGATAGATCCTCTTTCAGGTCTGTCCCCTCTGGTCAGCCTCTTTTCCTGGTATTTCGCCGAGTGGCTTTTAGGGCAGGGGACTGGTTTTGAGCTTTGGTATCTGATGGGCTTCTGAACTGGGATGCACACCTGAGCCACCAGAACCGGCTCTCTGACCTTGAACTTTCTAGCCCAGCTTCCCATCTTTGCACCTGCAAGCTGTGGTTGGCTTGTTTTTGCAGCCCTGGGGATGGAACTCAGGCTGGACAAGGACTTTGCTACTGCGCCACACCCCCAGCCTTGCTCATGCAGTTGGTTCAAGCTCTGCTACTGAGTCACCTGCTCAGCCTTTGCATCTGAGGATTGGAACAAATGCTGCCCAGTCTTCTGCACGTACTTGGTGAGGGACTCTTGGCTCAGATTCAGTGTCAGCCACTGGGTGAACTCCCAGCTCAGGGTATGAACTCAAAAGCTGTATGGTTGCTGCTCTAAGATCTCTACAGGTAATAGAAGAGGAGAAAGGCCCAGGTCCGTGGCAACAGGGCATGCCTGGAAACAGCCTTGAAGCAGAATTAGGAGGTTTGGGATGGTAGGGCTGAGCAAGATGGGGCAGGACCGAGTTGGGGGGGGCAGTAGGAGGCTGGGTCTCTGAGGTTAAAGAGTAATGGGAACTGAAGTAGTTGGGAAGGAGGCTCATCGCTCTTAAGTAAGATCTGTGTCACTTGTTTCTGAGGGAGGATTATAGCTTGGAGGACTCGGCACACAGCAGGGGCCTTCATATTTGTGGGGATGGGGGGTGCTCCTCTAAAACTGGCAGAATTGATTTGCCAGGACTCTCTTTCTCTTGAAAGCAGTAGAAAACCTGGCTCAGACTAGCTAGACCATGAAAGTGACTGTTCACTCACTAATTCAGGTGTAGATCTGTCTTCAGGTGTGATGTGAGCTACCTTATTGGCTGCCATTCATGGTGGTAGGAAGGACCGCTAGCAGCCCCAGGACACCTAGAGTCTGATGATAAGCTCTGTGTGGGCTGGCTCAGGTCACATGCTTTCCCCTGAACCAGCACTGATCAGCTTTGATCAGACTAGGACCCATTTCTGAAGAACAGGTGTTGATGAGGGGAGGTTCCCAAAGTCAAGTCAGGAGGGGGTGCTCCGTCAAAAAAAAAACAAACAAAAGGGCATCTGGGGACAAGGCTAGGAAGACAAATGCTTGCCACATAGGCGTGAGGACCTGAGTTCATATGCCCAGGACCCGAGTAAAAACATATGTCTTTAATCCCAGCTCTCCTGAGAGAAATAGGAGGCAGAAACAGAAGAATCCCCAAAGCACAGAGACTCCGTCTGAAATAAGGTGGAAAGCAAGGGCCGGCACCTAGGGTGTCCTCTCGCTCCCACTCGTATACGTCCATATTCTTACGTCCGCACTCACACACGAACAGGCACACACAAAGAAGAGTCCCTACCCAGAAAGGCCCAGGTTTAGCCACCAGCCGAGCCTCATCCAGGTGTGTGAAGAAACTGGGAAGGAAAGACAGGCGAACCAACCTCTCAAGCAGTGGCGTTGTGGCTCAGCTCATAAGATCTGTGGGATTCCTTGTGCCAGAGCCTGGGACAGCCCTGTCAGACCACCAGGTTTGGGTGAGCAACAGTCAGACTGGTGCTTCTAATTCCAGCCCCCCAAAACATGTGTCCACTAAGGGCTGAAGGAGGTGCCCATCTGGCCCTCTCCTATCCTTCCTGAGCAAGCACATGGTAGAAACTGGCTCCTCAGAGCCACCAAAAGCCAGAGCCCAGGCCTGGAAGCTGTGCAGTCTTGGCCACCTGTTCGTGGCTCGGTGGCCTGCTCCTCTCCTCAGCCAGGAATCACCCAGTGAGGGGTGTCTGCTGCTTCATGGCACCTGCCCAGGTCTCCAGCAGGCCAGAGAGGCCTGTGTTCCCAGGTGACGATCCTCTTTAACGTCACCTCCAGGGCATGGCCCATGGTCACTGCACAACCCTGTCCCAGGAGAAAATTGGAGCTCTGCAGTATTGAATGGATGTGTGCAGCTCCCTGGGGGAAAACCATGGCCTCGGAGACAGCAAGATCGTGGGCAGTTAGTCTAGTGTCCTCCCGGAAGCAGCCTCTGCAGGGCAGGCAGATTAAACATGCCCCAAAGAAAAAATACAATGGTGTGAAATTCCGAGAAAAAGAGGCGGCCTCACCTGGTTCCCAGCATGCCCAGCCACACCCACACTGGGCTAAGAATCACCTTACCCAGTGCTCTGCAGGCCTGGAGGGGCCATGAATGACAGCACTTATGAAGGGTGGGAGTCTGTGGCAGTCCTTCCGGTTTGGAAACGGACCATCCAAGTGGCAAGATCACATGACAGAGGCCCAGAGAACATGGAATCTTAGCGAACTCCAGCCGCTTCTCTGGCAGCTGCTAGGAATCGTGTGTGTGTGTGTGTGTGTGTCTGTGTGTGTGTGTCTGTGTGTGTGTGTCTGTNNNNGTCTGTGTGTGTGTGTCTGTGTGTGTGTGTCTGTGTGTGTGTGTGTCTGTGTGTCTCGGCAGTCTTGACATAGGCAGAGGTCCCCAGACGGACTAAGGCAGGAGCAGGGCAAGCCTAGCCTGACAAAGCAAGGAGGTCTAAACCCAGGCCCAGGGTGGCTGCATTAGTGTTGCACTGGAGCTTGCTCACCTTGGGCTCCACACACTGGGAAGTCATTGCATCCTGGCCCTTCCCCATGACACCTCTGGCCATCACAGAGTCCTAAGCGCTTTCAGAGCTGACTTTGTAGCAAGACCCCTGTCCCCCTCAGACATCAGGAAAAGTTGGAAGTGGTAGTGGCTGTTTAGAGAGCCTTTGGGATCCTCTGCCCAGCCGTGGCAAGAGAGGGATCGTGGGGAAATTGAGATGAAGAGGCTATGCCTGTCACCTCGAGTACACCTTCTAGTCTGGCACCCTCAAGAGAGCAGCCCTGGTTTGCCCCCACACCGTGTCCCTCTGTGCTTCAGTATCCCTGAAGATGCCTTGTCCTCCAGGGTTCCTGTGATGATGGAGCACCAATCTCACATGGAGATGAAGAGTTATGAGAGGGCCTGGCGGGCCGGGTTGGTGCCACCCAGGCAGAGGTGATCAACAACCTCAAATGTGCTAGTCAGCCAAGACCCTTCTCTTCCCCATTGTACAGTGTAGCATGGAGGAGGACCCGGGCCACTGTGGAGACCTCACTCTCAGCCCTGGGCTGCCAGCAGCCCCCTCCCCATTCTGTTTTTGTGTGCCCCTCCTCCATTAGGAACCCCTTCTCTGGATTCCCACATTTCTGCTAGCCCTGCCCCTTCAGGTGACTTTGTCCTCTCGCTGTCTACCTCAAAACTTTCCTCCAAGGGTGTCTCATTCCTCCTGGCTTCAGATAAACTGTCCAGTGTCAGCCACACCACCTACATAGGACTTGGCCCAGACGCTACAATAACAAGGCCAGCTCAGACCGGCCCACAGAGAGGCGGTGCGCCTTGCCAGAATCTCCAGGCCTCTCCCGGCCCAGCACAGGGTCACCGTGTGACCGACCTTAGGGAAGGATCTAGCACGAGGCCAGCAGCCATGGTCGCTAAAAGGCTGGAGGGGGCAGTAGTTATTGCTTTATCAGTAAGCCACCTCTCTTCTGCCTTTCCTTCTGTGCACATATGGCTCAGGTGGCCCTCCGGGGAATATAGACCCGCCACAGTCCACAGAGCTGCCAAGATACCTTTGGAAGAGGCCACCTAGAGAGCACAGGTTAGCTCTGGGGCTGCATGACTCCCTCCCTAAGTTTACTTTGCAGGAAGCCAGAGTCTGAGTTCAGGAGCAGGTGTGTGCTTGGCTGGTGACCAAGGTGTCTGTCCATGCATGGTAGGCAGCACCCTCAGTCCAACTTCCTCACACAGGCTCTCTCTGCCCTGTTCTTCTGCCTCCCCTAGGCTAGTGACAGGGCCTGCCTTCCCTGCCCTTCATAAAGGCCTTGAGTGCCCCTTAGCTTACCCTGCAGGTCAGGGAGGCTGTGGCTCAGGGTTCCTTGGGTATTGAGATAATAGCCTTCTCCAAGAAGACAGAGGACACAATCTCTGTCATGAAATTGAGCCAAGCATGGTGGCACACACTTTTAATCCCAGCACTGGAGAGGCAGAAGCCGGTGGATCTCTGTGACTTTAAGGCCAGTCTAGTTTCAAGACAGGCAAAGCTATGAAAAAAGACCCTGTCTCTAAACAAAGCAAACTGGTGGTGATAAACTATACCTGGCCCCCATTTAGAAGTTTCCAGAATGTTTCTATCCAACCTGTGGCTGATGGGCAGCCTGTACCCCAGGATAACTATAAATGCAGCTCAACATCACATGATGAACTTACTTAAAATTACAAGAGTTGGAGGTATTTTAAAATATTACTATTATTATTATTTTTGTTTTGTTTTGGTGTTTTTTCCTGGAACTCACTCTGTAGACCAGAACTCACAGAGATCTGCCTGCCTCTGCCTCCCGAGTGCTGGGATTAAAGGCCTGCGCCACCACCACCTGGCTGTTGTTGTTGTTGTTGTTATTTATTAGCTCCATTGCAGTTCTCAGGGCCTGAACTTTGTAGGTAGTAGCATTATGTCACAATGTTAAAAGGTTGAACAGAGCCTAAGAGACAGTTGCCTTGTTTAATGTTTACTGAAGGCCGGGAAACCAGCCTTGGCTCCATTCTAGCATTCAGGTCAGATGCCAGGGGTTAACATCAGGAAGTGGAGGAGCCAAGACTGAGCCCCACTAACTGCCTCAACCTGCCTAGCCTGCCTCTATCTGAAGCACCCGGCACTGGGGACACACGCCCACCAGGGCCCTGCCCAAAGCTGGCACTGGGGTGCGTGGGAAGAGATCCTAACCCTGTCTCTGAGGAACCCTACATTCTTAGGAGCTGCAGGGACCATGAACCTGGTACAAAGGCTTGGACCCCCCCCACACTCACACAGTTGCTGAGATCTACTTTACCATGGGGGGGCAAGAGCAAGCTTACCCCTGGGGGAGTGGGGCTGGGGGCAATGATGCCGGTGACGAGGCTGCAAGACTCCACTGTCGCTCCATGCCAGGACTGATAAAGACTTGGGTTCTGCTGCTAACACTGTCTGTGTTCCTCTCCTGAGCCTTAGAATGATGTCTTGTATAACAGTGTGCAGTGGATGGTCTGACCACTATGGAGGGCCAGACAGTTACACAGCCCAGGACTCTGTAGCTCTCTTAGCTTGCTTCATGTGCTTCTTGTAGACACATGGTGGGCATGTTTGCATGAGGAAATCAGCAAGCATCACTGTTCCCAGAGTATGTCTCAGGACCCAGAATAGGACCATATTCTAGAAACCAGGGTGCTGACACCAAACCACCCAGCCCCAAAGCCTGGCTCTGCTCTTTATCTGTGAGCTTGGCCCCATCATTTAATCTCCCTGTATCTCAAACCCCCAATCTAGAAAGCTGGTGTGATAATAATAGTACCTATTTCATGGGTTCTTGTGGGGATTAATCTACTTAAGACATTGATTGCCTCTTTATTACCAGGTGGCTGTTGCTGCTCCAGCCATTAAATCCACTCTCTGAAGATAAAATGTGGGGAAAAGACTCAGCCTTGGGGGGGGCTTTAAATGACATTCCTTCTCAAAAGCATTTTTTTTCCTATACTCCATTGTCCAAAACTGGGTCACATGGGCAACCCTAGCTGCATTGGAGGCTGGGAAATGATAGCTTGTTAAAAGCAGAACTCTTACAGATGAAAGGAGATGGGCTGTGGAGTAGCAGGTTCCCTCTCAGCTTCCATGGTCACCGATTGTGGATGTGTTCTCTTGGGAGGGTACATTACAACCCCTCTTCCTCGGGGAAGAGGCACCTGGGGCCTCTTGTGTGGGTAAATTAGCTCCATGGGTAGCAAGAAGCTCCCTGAGGCAGGAGGGTCTCCAAGCAACAGTCACCTGATTACCGCTTTTGTTGGTGCCTCTGCATCCCTTCTTGCCTGCTCCCTGCCCAGGGGTCTGAGGCTTGTGGTTTGCCCAGTGCAGGGGGCTACCATCCATGCTACTGTTTGCCTTTCTGGGCTTGGACAAAGCCAGCACAGTCCCGGAAGCTTCCTGTGAGCGGGCCACGAGCCTTTGCAGCTTCTTGGCTTAGCAGCTTGGCCTTCCTCCTGTCCCCCTCAATCGCTGTCTACACTCGCTAGAAGGGAGAGTCAATAGTCTGTACTGTTCACTGTCCAGCGCCTTAGCCTCCCGCTCCTGAGAGGCAAGTGTGGCCTGTGTGGCTGAGAAACTTGGCTCATTTTTTCTTCATTAATTTGAACCCAACAAACCACCTGTTCTTGCTGGCAAGTGTGTTGAGCTGTGTGGCCACACACCAGAGTCCAGGGTCTCTGTTCCCACACACTAGCAGTAATATCCATGTGGGTTTGCAAAGAGTATACGCCCCTCCAAGTACATCTATGAAGGCCCAGAAATGGATATTGTCTTGTCCAAGGACACACACTGCAAGGTACCAAACCCTCTGAGGCGGGAAACCAAAGTTAACTCGAGTTTCTTCACTGTCCCTTGTTTCTAATGTGTGGGTTTGGTCCCCTCCATGCAGCTGGCAAAGCCAGCTGTGCGTCTTGGTGGTTCACATACTGTGGGCAAGGTGCCAGGCACGTTTAAGTGGTTTGTTTTGGGGTAGGACTGGGGATGGAACTCAGGGCCTTGGGCACGGTAGGCACACTCTCTGCCCCGGGCCCATTTACCCCATTTTGTACTGCTCACCCAGCCAGTGTGGGTGCTTGGTAAGCTCTCAGGAGCCTCTCATTTTCCCTAAGTTGTTTTTCCAGCCTGGTTTCCTGTTAGGTGTGCTTGGTTCCCATTGGCTACTTCAGAGCTGGGCTGGGCTGGAGGGCAGGACCTCGGAGCCAGGTACACCTGTTTGGGTGGTGCGCGTGGTACCAGGGCCACCCCCATGTTCGCTCTTGACCAAGCGCAGATGCAGCAGCTGTTTGTATTTTCCACCTTCACCCACTGCCTCGGGGTGTTCTAGCAATGCCAGCCCCGGCTCACTCTGCTTCCTGCGCCTGTGACCGTGGGAGGGGGCAGCCCCACTGGGAAGAAACAGCGCACATGGTCAAATTAGAATGTAGGACAACACAAGTGAATGCCAAGCCTAAGCATGTTCCACACACTACTGGGGATATACTATACTTACCCTGAGAACGACCCATGGCTTCCTTGAGGGCAGCCCCCCCCCCGTGTGTCTGGGATTTTACTTTGTTGTGTTTTTCTTAATCTGGCAGCCCTGACTGGGTGGGCTCCCTGTGCTGTGTAGTAAACAAGACCCCAAGAAAGGGCATAAAATTTGTGGAAGAATTGGCAAGGGACTGACAGGGCCTCTTGGGACCCACTGCTTGCCTGCATGGACAATAAGACCTTAGTGGCTTCCTCAGAGTGCCTTGAAGACACATCGAAGCTGTTCATTTAATATCAGGATGGGCAAATGAAGACCACTGATAAAGGGGAGGAGAATTCCAGAGTCTTGGGTGCCACTAAAGATGGCAAGCCAGAGCGAGGGACAGGTGGCTGGGGTTAAGGCCCTTTGTGATCCAACCTCCCGCCTGGAGAGAGGGCTGGGCCAGGACCTTGCAAACTTACTCTGCAGGTTTTCAGGTTTTCAGAGGGATGTGACAGTCAGCAGCCTGAACTGGAGTCCACCAGTGTAAGACAGAGCAGCCAGGTGCCTCCCTACTCCGGGGTCTTTGGGGGAAGAACCTGCGTGATGATGTGCAGTGCAGCACAGATGTGTGTCACGTGAGGAGGGTGAGCGTAGGGAAGCTGGAGGATGGTGGGAAGTAGGAAAGACCTTGCTTGGCTGTTGTGGCTGGGAATGGGAGAGTACAGAGTTGGATTTGCCTACAGTGGAGATCCTGGGGCTGTTTCCGGAGCTGTCACTGTGTCCTTCAGCTTGGTTCTTCCCCTGCCACCTCTTTTTTTAGAGGGTGGAGGAGGTTAAGAAAACTATATAGCCCAGGTTAGCCTTGAATTTGTTATTAGCCCAGGCTGACCTTGAATGCCCTCACCTTGAATCTAACCCTGACCCTGACCTCTTACATTGGTGGGAAGCAAGTGTGCTACCACACCTGGTAGCTTCATTCTTGACGGGACATCTAAGTGTGATCATCACGAAGGCCTACATATGATCGTCTACATGAAGGCACGACCTGTACATGCCCGCTCCTGTGTCACCCGCCCCCGTGAGGGCACAGTGCTGCCCCTAGCATTCCTGGCAGTTTGAGGTTTATTGGTCTTAAAGGGACATCCCAGGGCCTGCAGAACTGCAGTGGTGGGTGATGTTCCATGAGCTCTCATCTTTAAAGTCTCATTACCTTCTGAAGACGCAAGGCTTTCAGGATGCACACACAGGGCTGCATATAGATGCTGTTATGTCCTACACCTATGGTGCCCCCATTCTTGGGGTTATGCCTGTCAATGCTATGTTCTCTATGGGTTGCAGAACCCCCTCCCCCGACGGGGCATGTGCTCTACAAGATGTAACTGCCCTTCGTCACCAATTCTCCAGTGTGACACTGTCCAAACCCTGACTCACCACCAGAGTCACGCTGTGGCGCACCATAGCCTGGCCTTTCAGAGTTCCTTCACCTCTCTGAGCCTCAGTGGCCTTATGTGTAAAGTGGGGATCCTGTTGATACCAGGCACAGGTTTGGGGGAGTCTATAAGAAATCACACATAGAACTTCCCTAGGCATGGGGTGACTTGTGGTCAGAATGTTGATGCCTACATCTGTAGCCAGCAGGAAGATGCTGAGTGGTCACAGAAGTATCGGAGGCTCAGGAGAGTGGCAGGTGTGGGTCCAGGGCCCACTTGGGAAAAGGTCCTATGTGCACAGCTCACAGGAGTCGCCTGAGCCCTTCCAGGTTCCCCACCTCTGACCAGCTGCTCTTGTCCCCTAGTGCTCCTGCGGGAGGAAGTGGTCCAGCTTCAGGAGGAAGTGCACCTTCTCCGGCAGATGAAGGAAATGCTAGCCAAGGACCTGGAGGAGTCACAGGGAGGCAAGTGCTCCGAGGTCCTCTCAACCACAGAGCTTCGGGTGCAGCTGGTGCAGAAGGAGCAGGAACTGGCCAGAGCCAAAGAAGCCTTGCAAGGTGAGTGACCCACAACAGGGGACAGGCTTGGGACATTCTGACCTTCCTGGAGTTGGTCCCTGTCACATCCTGTCTCAGGGTGACAGTAGCCCTGAGGAGTGAATAGCAAGTGGGCTTTTTAAAAAGTGTATTTGAAGACAGGAAGTCTTCAAATTAAGGCTGCATGCGCCTTTAGTCCCAGCACTTAGGAGGTAGAGGCAAGCAGGCGTCTGTAAATTCAGCCTGCTCTACAGAGTGAGTTCCAGGACAACCAGGGCTGTTACACAGAGAAACCCTCTCTCGAAACAATAACAACAAATTTATTTGAAACTTTTGTTAGTATATATTTTATATAATAATGGGCTTGTTATAACATTTTCATACATGTATATAGCATATTTTAATCACATTCACCCCATCACCCTCTCTTGCCCCTCCCACTCCGCTGATCCCTTCCTCTTTCCAACCAGGCCCCCTTCTCCACCCCCCCACATTGAGTCTCATTAGGGCTGCTCCCAAGAGTATGGTTGAAGCGCTATTTTTAGGAACGTGGACACCTTACCAGTGGTTTCACCACTAAAGCAGACGTCTGCCATGCCTTTACACAACTATTAACTGCCCACAGATTCTCAGGGATGGGTGGGGCCTCAGAAGCCATCTCTGATAGACCAAGACACTGACCTACTGCTGAGGCTATCCTACATTCTTGGGAGCCTGTGGGACCTCCCTGCTCGGGACTGAGCTTGTACTGGGCTCTGCTGGAGAAATGCCTGTGGCCCCACTTATCACTCCTGTTCCCCAAGGTAGGCTCTGAGAAGGGGCTGAGTGTATTCTCGTCATTCAGACCAATGTAGTTTCCCTTTGAGATGCGGCATTGTGCAGCCCTGGCACTGGGGAGACCCTTGAAGCTATGCAGGCGTGTTGGAAATCTCTTGCTGGACCTCAGTTTTGTGGTCACCAGCTGGCCAAAGAACACACACCAACAGGCCTCAAGTGCAACCCGGTTCCCTGAAACAGCTCTCAGTTCCTTTTCTCCTCCTGCAAGGCTTCTTGCCCATTCTCCAGGCTTCAGGGAAGGTTCCAGACAGTTCTTTGAGAAAGATAGGAAGCCTGTCTAAGATGCAGCTGCCCTGCACTTTGAGAAACTGGTCTACAGTGTCTCCAGAGAATAGCTTTTGGGGTGTGCATGCTGCTGACTTGAAAGAGTGCATTCAACCTTTTGACATTTGTGACAGATGTCATCTGCAAAGGTTCACACCTGAGAACCGTGCGCTCCAGTCACAAAGTGTAAAGAATTGCAAAAACAAGCCTCATTTTTTTT
>LOJH01000196.1:33001-53159 GCA_001685095.1 Ellobius talpinus | reverse complement strand
CCTTTGGAAGAGCAGGCAGTGCTCTTAACCGCTGAGCCACCTCTCCAGCCCCCAAGCCTCATGTTTTAAGTCAGTCTATGATTCTGTGCCGTCCCCGAGGGCTGTGGGTTGACCACGTCTGTCAGACATCTAGAAAAGCTGTGTCCCTGAAGCCAGAGCTGCCTTGTTACTTCAACCACCATGACACCGAGCAGTCAAGTTTTTCATTTGACCAGTCCTGGATGAGCATCTCAGGTTGGGGAGAGGAGTCTTTGAGCCTCCAGGTCCATGAGACACCATGCAAGGGATCACAGTGGTGGCTCATGTCAGGTGTCCTGTCAGGAGCCTGGTCATGCATTGCTGTAGAGCAGCGAGAAGTCTGGGGTCTGAACTTTCTTGCTGTCTAGCTTTCCCCTGGGTGAAGTTCTCACATTATAAAGGAAGAGGGACTTTTGTTGGCTGATGAGCCAGCTACATCCCAGAAGCTTTCCCTGACCCTTGCTTTGGTATGCACAGCTGACTGAGCAGGTGGCCATGTGACACATCATTGACATCCCCCAGGGTATGTAAGGAGCCGTTGGGAGGATGGATGAGTGTGTACAGCTTTCAAGGCATATGGGGGGGATCTTATTTTAGCGATGTGTTAGTTAGGGTTTCTATTGCTGTGAAGAGACACCACGACTGTGGCAACTCTTACAAAGGAAAATATTTAATTGGGGCTGGCCTGCAGTTCAGAGATTTAGTCCGTTATAGTCATGGTGGGAAACATGGCAGCACACAGACGATGTGGTACTGGAGAGGTAGCCAAGAGTTCTACATCCAGATCCACAGGCAGCAGGAAGAGAGGGAGCCACTGGGCCTGGCTGGAGCAGTTGAAATCTCAAAGCCCACCCCCACTGACATGCTTCCTCCAACAAGACCACACCTACACCAAGGTCACACCTTCTGATAGTGCCATTCCCTATGGGTTATGGGGGTCATTTTTATTCAGACCACCACAGTCAGGGTTGCTGTGACTGGGTATTGATGGTGTGGGCATTGTGACTCAGCTAGTACATAATGGCTGCGTGCTTGGGAAGTCATTTTCCAAATGTGCCTGCTTTTTCTCTATGCAGCCATCGAGAGGTCCATTCCAACCGGAGTGGTTGTCCTTTACTCGGCTCAAGGACCTGGTAATATCCCCTGCTGTCTTCACTGTGGAGTCTCATGGCCTGGAGTCTCCTTGGTGCTGCTCAGCTCAGGCTGTTCAAGCCCAGGTTCTTGGTCTCACCGAGCATGACACTCCCATGCAGAGTTGGTGCTGGCTTGAGAAGCCACCAGACTCTCCTCTTGCACCTTTCCCAGAGTTTATTCCAGGGACGGAGGACCTTTCCTCCCCTGCCCTTGGCCAGGAACAGAATTCTCAGCTGTGTTTGCTCTTCAAGACCTGGAAGGAGGCAGTTTATGGGCCAGGAGGCATATTCAAGGCCCAAGCTTTTGTTCCATTCTACCCTGACCCGAGCAAAGGGCAAGAATCCGGGGTTGCACAAAAGTGAGAATTAAAAGCAATGTTGTCTACATCCACAAGCCCAGCTCCCTGGAGCATCCAACACCCCTGATGTGCTGAGGACGTGTTCTAAGATGCTACCTGTATAAGTGTGGAACCTGTGTGCACTGGGTGTTTTTTCCACTTGTGCGTCCTATGATAAAGGTCACCATACAGGTTAGGCACAGTTAGAGCTTCCCATAGAAGAGAGCAGTTGTGACTATTCAAAGTCATTAAGGGGCCGGGAGATAGCTCAGATACAAACCCATGACCTGCGTTCAATTCTTGGCACTCAAATTTAAAAGGCATGGCGGTTTGCACCTGTAAACCCAGCGCTGGGGAGGCAGGGACAACAGAATCCCGCAGGCTCGCTGACCATCCCGCCTAGCAGAGTCAGTGAGCACCAGGCTCCGTGAGAGACTTGTCCCAAAAAATCAGGTGGAGAGTGACTGAGGAAGACACCTGGCACCGACCTCCGGCTTCCACACACATATACATGCAGGAAGTCACTTAAAACTTATGAATGACTTCTAGGATTTTCTATTTAGTATTTTCATTGAATATGAATAACACATAAATGTGGATAGTACAGGTGTCTTTCCTTGAATTGTGGTTATGGTATGTCTTGTTTCCTATTTTATTGCTGTGATAAGGCATCATGACCAAAGCACCTTGCAGAAAAGTTTGTTAGGGGCTCATAGAGTAAGTCCATGACCATCATATAGGTGGGGAACATGGCAGCAGGCAGGCAAGCATGATGCTGGAGCTGAGTGCTTACGTGTTTGAGACAATAACTATGACCAGAGAGAGAGCCAACTGGGAATGATACAGGCTTGGAAACCTCAAAGCCGGCCTCCAGTGACACACTTGCAACAAGACCACACCTCCTAATCCTTCCCGAATCGGTCCACCAACAACTGGAGACCCAGTATTCAAATAGATAGGCCTAGGAAGGCCATGTAAGGCTTCCTACCTTATCTGCTCGAGGACACTTGATGGTGGCCTCTCTGCAGGGGCCAACCCAGCTAAAACGGCTCTGTGTTAGCTTCCTGTGAAGACACTGGGTGAGCCTTGGGGATGTCAGATTCCTTGACTGAGGTTCCAGAGCCCAGCAAGGCAGAGGCCTTTTCTGTTCCACTAACCTGCCTCGTCCTTCCTCTGCCCATGTCTACCGTGGAGTCAGCTTGAGGCAGAAGATCAGGACCACTTTAGCTCAGCCATGGGATGGCCAGCTCTGGAGTCAGATTTGAACTGAACTTGTACCCCAGCTCTATCTATCCCTTCACATTTTCCTTTATACCCTAGGCTAGCCTTGCACTTGCTATGTAGCTTAGGCTAGCCACCAAGTCACTGTGATCCATCTGCCTCGGCCTCCCAAGGGCTGGGATTCCAGGTGTGAACTGCCACATCTGGCTCCATCTCTCACTAATTTTGACCTTGTCTAAATTTCCCAACCTGCCTGAACCTGCAGTCCTTTGAGGTAATGGTAGTACCCATGTTTTTTTACCTTCAGGGCAATGAGAGTGGCTGCCTCTTAAGCCTAGAGGGTTGAGTGACATACAGGATGACTGGCTCACTACTTCCTGTGATTTATACAGAAGCCCAGTGATTGGCAGATGCCAGAGGCAAGGTCTGCCTTCTCAGATCTCAGAGCCACTACCTGTCTGGCTTCTAGGCCAGTGGCACCCCCGAGCCCATAAACTCAAGGCAACAGGGTGTCTGAAAAGCTAGTAGCCGGACACGTCCAGCCCCGAGAACACTCCACCTGGAATCCCGCAGCGTCCTACAGAACTCATTTCTGCACCAGCGCCTGCACCAGCAACTGCACAAATTGCAGACAGATGTGGCAGGTGGAGGTGGGGCATGCAGAGGGATTTATGCACTGTAATGAGGAGAATGCGCAGGCGTGGGTGGACGTGTGCCTGCGGAACAGGCAGCAGATGGCAGTGACACTTGTTAACAGTCCGTGGCCCCAGGGAAAAGCAATGTCCCAAAGACTTCTGCCCTGGCAGAGGCCCCACCTCCACCATCTTGCAGTTTAGACGAGACCTTAAGTTTGCAGCTTGGGTGAGGATTGGGAACTCACGCAGGCACTGGCACAGTGGTCTCCAAATGCTGACATCAGACTGGGAAGAGAATCAAGTGTGGGAAGCCAGGGGCTTGGAGGACGCCTCTGCTGCCCTGGGGGTGAACGTGGGCAAGTTGGTTTCGGGTGTTTGGTCTCCTTGTGAGTTTAAAAGTAGAAAGCGAATGAGCAAGAAGCATGGTAGTGGGTGTATCTAGCCCCTCCCCTAGATACCTCCGTGACCCCCACTGTGCTCTCTGGGAGCTTGTGGGACCATCTGCTGTTGATAATTTCCCAGGATTCCATTTCCTGACTTCCCTGTAAATCGCGGCTGTTGTGAAAATGGCTTTCTTTCATTTTTTTTCTTTTAAATCTCTTAACAGTGTGTTGAACATGCTGAGCAATTTCCAACAACAATAAATACGATTCAAGGACATAATTTTTAATGACTGCATAATGTTCCACCAAATGGAGGCTCTATTATTTATTCAGCCATTTTCCTGTCATTGGACATCTGAGCTGTTGCCATGTTTTCTCCTCGCTCCCTCTTTTGGCCACTATCACATGACAAAGATCTGGCTTGAAAATCTGTCTTTTTCTCTTGTCATTTTCTGTATTGCATTTCTGACTTAATGCGCGCGCGCGTGTGTGTGTGTGTGTGTGTGTGTGTGTGTGTGTGTGTGAAAGACTCTTGTTCATGTGCATACATGCATTTGCCAGGGTGTTTGTGCAGACAGCTTGCAAGAATCATTTCCTTCCTTCCTCTTCTATGGGTCATCAGTATTGGCAGCAGGTGCCTTTACCCTCTGAACCATCTCATCAGCCCTGTTGTTTGTTTGTTGAGAAAGGGTCTCATATATTCCAGACTGACCTCAGAATTGCTATAATCTAAGGACTGACCTTGAACTACTACTGACCCTCCTGTCTGAGTCCTGAGTGCTGGGATTATATGATGCTACACCTTGTTGGTATGGTACAGGGGATCAAGCCCAGGCCTTGGTGCATGCTAGGCAAGCAGTCTACCAACCGAGCCATACTTCCAGTCTCTAATTTTAATTTACTTTATGTATGTGTATATATGCACATGTTCACATAAGTGCAGTTACCTGTGAGGCCAGAAGAGGATCCCTGGAGCTGGAGTTAAGGTGGTTGTGAGCCACCTGGTGTGGGTGCTGGGAACTTAACCTGGGTCCTTTGCCAGAATAGTGAGCACATAACCACTGAGACATCTCTCCGGCTCCTGTCTGTTTCGTAGATGCTGTCTCTCAAACTTTTCTCAAGCTCTTAGGGAAGTGAAACCCCACAAGCTGTTTCTGTGGTTTGAAATATCACTGTTTACCATTCTTCACCCTGGTGAAATGTCTGAATTCTAACTGATTCTAAAATAGCAGCAATGAGCCCGATGCGTGTTAGCATCACTTGCATTGATTTCTTTTGTTGTTTTATTTTGGTCGTTGTTTACTTGTTTCTAGACAGGGTTTCTCTGTGTAACAGTCCTGGCTGCCCTGGAACCCCCTTTGTAGACCGGTCACAGAGATCCGCCTGCCTCTGCCTCCCTAGTGCTGGAATTAAAGGTGTGTACCACCACTACTGGCTAAAATGGATTTTTGAAGTGAGAAGTGACTAAGTGGAGTCAACATGTGTCTTATGTTTTGTGTTGTTTGTTTTTTGAGGCAAGGTCTCTCCATAGCCCTTGGAGCTTACCTTGTAGACCAGCGGTCTCTAACACACACAGATCCTCCTGCCTCTGCCTCTTGGGTGCTGGAGATTAAAGGTGTGCACTGCCCTGTCCAGCGTTTGTTTGTTTGTTTTGAGGCAGAGTTCAACTGTGTAGCTCAGGCTGTCTGTCTGTCTGAAACTCACAGCAATCCACTTACCTGCCTCTGCCTTCCAGGTGCCTGGGTTATAGGTGTGAACTGGCACACTTGGTTTTACTGCTGTTTCTGAACAACTCCTCTGCCTACATCATAGCTCAGTGCAAGCCCTCCTGCAGTGTTCTGGTGGAAAGCTGACCTCACCCACAAGGAGCTGGAAAAGAGAGGCGTGTACCAGTTGCCTTAATTATGTAGCCATGGCTACACCTTGTCAGCAGGAAAGCTCATGAGTGGTAGGTAGGTGGTTTCCTGAAGAATCCGTTGCTGAAGAAGCCGGGCTTCGAACTTCCTGTGCAGCCAAGGCTATCCTAGAGCTTCTGGTCCTCCTGCCTCTACCTCCCAAGTGTTAGGATTATAGGCACACACCACCACACCAGGTGGATGGTCCAAAGGTTGACCAAGGTGTAGCTGCAAGGTTTGCATAATCTGACCCTGGGAGTCTCTCAGCATTATTTCCGCCATATCCTGACAATGACAAGCCAGTCAGACTCCACACAACACAAAATTCTGTTGTATCCTTTTTTGCAGCAGCAGGAACATTGCCAGGAAGGGGAGAGAGAACCCAGAAAATAACCCAGCAAAGATAGAGTAGACACTACAACATGGAGTTCAACGTCTCACAAGGAGATACCTGTCCCCCCAAAGACACATTCTCAGATATTCACAGCAGGTCATGTGTCACAGCCCCGAAGCTGAAGCAGCCCACATGGCCACCCACAGGTGAATGAACCAATGAGTGGCAGACTAGAGCAGGAGCCTTGGCAATGCAGACGTTTGACCTGGTCTATGACGTGGACAGACCTCGGAACGGTTACAGTGATTGACAGGGTCCAGAGGGGGCAGGCTGTGATTCCATTCCCGCAGAAAGTCCAGAAAACACGCATCGTGATACTGGACAGAAATAGCAAGCAGGCGGCGTGCGAGCTCGTCACAGAGCAGGAAGGAAGCTGGGGGTTATGGGTGTTCATTCTTGACTGTGGTGCTGAGTCTGGATGCCTGCTTGCTGGATAATGACAGATGACCCACGTCACACACAGCAGCTTACTGAAGGCTACTTAGCATGAGTAAAACCTGGCTTTAAGGGCAAGGCAGGTGAAGAGGCCTGGAGGTGATGTTTTGGGGTGAGGAGCCTTCCGTTGCCGTGTAAGCTACAGTTCTGTGGTGGCTTCTAGCTTAGACGCTTAGTCTTCTGGATCTTTCTTAAGGGAGAGGCTTGAGATAGATTCTCATGTACCCTGGACTGACCTCAAATGTGAGGATGACCTTGAACTTCTAATCTTACAGGCACAGGTAACCACACCCAGTTTATGTTTACTGGGGGATCAAGCCCAGGACTTTGTGGTGCTAGTCAAGCATTCCGTCTAAAGGTTAGAGTCCCAGCCCCCAGCTTGGCTTTCTTATCCTGCATGCAGGCCTCAGCAGTCCTAGGTACACAGAACCCTGAGGGTCAAGCTTACCTAGCCAGGCCGCCCTGGCTAAGGATGAGAGAAAGAACAGTGCAAAGCCTGTCCTCTGGGAAAACCAAGCGCTGGGGGCTCCCGGTCTGCAGCCCAGGAGCTAGAGCAGGCACATTCGAGCTGGATCCTGCAGTTGAGCCACAGCCCAGCTCTGTGGCACGACTTCGTAATTATGTCTACCACACATGCTGACCAACAGATAGGATGGAAGCCGCTGACAGCCGGGAGAGCAACCCAGGCCACGGGTGTCAGGGCCTGGCACTGGAGGCTGGAAGAGGAGAGGATTGATTCCTTGGTACCAAGCTGAATACTTGTACCAGTTTAACATGGAATATGTCCCGTTCAACTCCGTGGCCAGGGACTGTGGTTGGATAAAGACCTTGTGTGATAAAGCAATGGCCCAGTGAGTATGGCATACTGAAAAAATTCTGAGGCTGGGTGTGACAGCACCACCTTTAAGGTAGATCTCTGAGTTCAAGGTCAGTCAGAGCTACACAAACCTTGACTCAAAAAACTTGATATACAGTATGTTCACAAATATATGTATAAAATTTTTATAAGCCAATCATATATTGAATATATACATAAATATGGATATATATAGATATAAATATGTTCAGGCAATTCTCTAGCAGCCCTACAGGATGTTCTCCCCACTCTGCAGATGGGGAAACTGAGGCACATAGAAGAAATCTACTGGTAAGATAGATTGTAAATGGACGGTGAGTCAGGTCAGGCAGTAGAGGATGTAATCCAGCTACCCAGGAAGCTGAGGCAGGAGGATTGCAAATTCAAGGCTAGCCTGGGTAACTTATTGAGCCTCTTTCTCCAAATGAAAAGTAAAAAGAGGGCGGGGGATATAGCCTAGTGGCAGAGCACATGCCCAGTATATGTGAGTCCCTAGATTTAAGCCCCAGTACTGCAAAAACAAATAGGTGGGTGGGTGAACGGGTGTGTGTGGGGAGGGTATGGAGAAGTGCCCATCTCTGAGTTGCTAGTAGGAATTCCACAGCTGTTGTTTGGGGTGTGTCTAATTACCTTTTAAGTGAAGAAGTATTTGCATTGTGGCTCTCAGGGTCAGACTCCAATGGATCTGAGGCTGTGGGCACAACTGAGTTTGACAGTCAGGAGTGCAGAGTCCGCAGCTGGACATACAGTGTGCCCAGACTCCTAACCTAGAAAATGGAAAGGTGACAATATTCATTCAGGGCCCTTGTTGTCATGCCCCACCTCCTAGTTCCTACAAGCAGCAAGCTGAAAAGCAGATCCCTGCATGAGGATCATCCAGAGCCTGTGGAAAGGCCGAACACAGTCTCCTGTTGCTGTAGACACGGTGAAGGGTGGAACCGTAGAGGCTGCAGCAAATGAGGGTCCAGGATTTAGGCCCAAGGGTTCTGTATGGCCAACATCGGCCTGCTCACTTACTCCAGCAATCCCTGGAGGTCTGAGCATGAGATTCCAAGGAAAGGCAGAGGGCTTAGTTAGAGCCCAGGGCTCAGACGCTGGACCACACTGTGCCCAAGTTCCAGGAAAAGCTGAGCAGGTACTGCCCTGGCTCAGATCCGCTCAGCCACCCCACAGACAGGCCTAGCTAGATGATGCTGGGTGAGCAGTTGGCCATCTGTTGCCGGGAACTCTCTCCTGCCCTGTGCCTCACCTTTGGTGGAGCACCTGGCTGGCAGAGCCTCAGAAATGGAGCCTGACCCAGAGCTCACATGAGTCTCTGAGCTGCCCTCGGAGGGATAGTTAACCCTTTAGGGTCTGTGGCCCCTGTGATCAGGCCTTCAGGAGACCAACTGGTTTTCAGTCTTTGGCTTGTGCCTCCTCTCCTGTCCCTGCCACTGAAAAGTGAACAAGGTTGGGGTGAAGAACAAGCCAACCAGATACGGGGCCAGTGTCCAAGGTTAGCCCAAAGGCGAGGCCCAGGAAAAGGGTAGGGAGGGAGTACGGGTTCAGGCTCCGAGGTTCTGCTTCAGATTCCAGAAGGTCCTTGGGCCTGAGAGGTGTCCCCGAGCCCTGGCTTTCTGGTTCAGTGACCTGTGAGCACTGGCCTTTGTGGCCACCTGAATGATCTGTGGAATGTGACTTCCACGCTAGCCTGTGCTGCCCTGCCTCTTCGGGGAATTTGATTTTCACCTTCTTTCAGTTCAGAGCAGGCTGGTATGACCCTGGTGGCACCCAGGGGGCAGGTCAGCCCGACGGCTCTCTTGAGTTGCCAAAGCCTGGCAGGTTCCTGAGAAACGTCCCCTGGAGAGCTGTCTTAGAGGCTATGAGCTTGGATGCCAAGTAGGCCAGGTCCAGCTTGTCTTGCAGTGCTAGGCCTGACCACCTCCCTACTGAGCAGGGCTCGGTATTGACCTCACACTTGATCTGAGGTACCACAAACACCTCAAGGGCAGAGTTTCTTTTTCAGGCAAAGACTGCCTCCTCCAGGAAGCCCTCCTGCTCCTAGCTGTGCCCTCTACAGATGAAGCCCTCTTTCTGCCCTTGGTCACATGCTGATCTGCCACAGGGTGTCATAAGATCCTCATAATTCACAGTCTCGGGTGGGCTGAGGTCTGGGTATGTACTATTCAGAGGCCTTGACAAGCGACTGGGACCTTGTGAAGACAGTGCTCAGTTATCCCAAATGTCATGGCTTTACTGGTGTAACAGGGAGGAGGAGAAGGATCTCAAATTATGGTGGCAGAATGGGCATGGCCTACTTCTTCCGCCTATGGTCAGCTCTTTCTCGGTGAGTGCTAGTATTGTCCGTGTCCCCAGTGAAGCCACTTGAGGCAACTGTCTTTGTGGAATTTCTCGTCTAGTAGGATGTCTTTTCTGGACTATTCTGCAAGGATCAGGTACATACAGCTGAGTGGCAATTTTTAGCTTGGTAGCTGACGCCCACTGAGTGGGTAACATCTACACAACCTGGAGGTTCTGGGGTGCCCAGGGCTGAGTGTGTGGAAGTGGCCAATTCCTTGAGATGAGGACATTCTTAGGTAGATACTCATACCAAGACCCGTGGCCACAGTGTCAGTAGCAGGTGGGGAAGATGCAGGTCCTTGCGGTAGGTGGCGTATGGAGAAAGGGGCACAAATGAGAGGCTCTGTCACATCACACTCTGCATGAGAGCAGGGTAAGAGAGCCCTTACCACCCAGAAAGTCCTTGTTTTAAGCAGTTAGAGATGTTTACACAGGGAGGGAGGGAGGTTGCCTGCCATGCTTCTGGCTTCTGTGGTTCTCAAGAAAGAATGGCACGTGGGAGCGTCCGCTACTGAACGCCTAGGATGCTCCATCCCTGGAGGAGCACTCGTTAGCTCCTCTCATCCTCCCAGACACTTTCAGCTCCTTTTAATGGGGAGGGACAGAACCTCAGACAGGTCACCTGACTTGCTCAAGGTCATGTACACAGCAGGTACTAAAGTCAGGGACAAGTGGTGGGGCCCCCAAGTCTGATTGGGTGGTCATCCTCAGCTACGTAGCAAGTCTGAGACCAGCCCGGGATATGTGCGGCGTTGTTTCATAAAAATAAAATAAGGCTGATTGAGATGGCTGAATGGGTAAAGGAGCTTACTGCCAAGCCTGACCCACCTGCGTTTGGTAGAAGAGGACCAATTCCTGCAAGTTGTCCCCCAACATCTCTGTGGCATATATATGTACATATATAAACACACAAATATATAAATATATAACATGACTTTTTTTTAAAAAAATTTCTGAGACAGGGTTTCTCTGTGTAACAGTCCTAGCTGTCTTGGAACTCACTCTGTAGCCCAGGCTGGCCTCAAACTCAGAGATCTGCCTGCCTCTGCCCCCCCAGTGCTGGGATTAAAGGCGTGCGCCACCACTGCCTGGCTATCATGACCTTGCTTTAAAGAGCGGACACAGTTTGTCTGGGACACTGGAAGAGAGTTGCATGAGAGCGAAGACTGTTGAATGCTGTGCTGGCACAGCAGGAGCAGCCTAGGTCCGGTCCACATGGACAGGGTCGCTACCCTGGAGTCAGGCTGCCCGTGGGAGGTGGTTGTCAGGCATGCAGGAAGGGGAAGCCGTCAGCAGACGTGGAGGCTGGATGCATGCACAGGTCATCAGGAGGCAGTCAGGGGGTCCATTTGTTCCCCACAGACAGGAGAATCTGTTTCTATCTGCACCCCGACTTCTGAGCTCTGAAACACACTCCTCTTGCTTCCTCTTGTCTGCATACTCTGAGGCTTCCCCTTCCAGCTCAGCACTATGATTTATGAAGGCATAAAAGGTGACTCAACTCTTTATGGACCTGAAAGGGCCCATCTTTACTGTGACAGGGAGGCACAGGCTTCTCAGAAATTGTCCTCATGCCTGCGGAGACCAGTGGATGCAGAGGTGTCAAGGGGAGCCATTAAATCACAGGTCACATCCTCAGTGACGCCAAAGGGGCAGAGCCTAGGTGTCAGCCCCCTCCTGGAGGAAGCCAAGGGACCTGGAACAGCTGGAAGAGGCTGGTGTCTCCCGGGTGCAGCTTTCCAAGGAAACCTCAGCAATACCAGGTGACTCCCTGATGGCTGCATATCCGAGCAACCACGGCCCCTCATCTCCACAGCCCTTGGCTCTCCCTGGGTAGCATTGTATTCCTGGGGGTCAGGCTGTGGGACGGGCATGGCAGTCTCCTGAGGAGCAGGAGCTCTGACAGGTCCAGGGAGGGTAGGCCAAGCTGCTTCTGGGAGCAAGTGACAGGAACCAGCTCATGGAGGAGCAGGCAGGACTTGCTCCTAACTGCGAATACTCAGCAGTGTCCTCACTAAAACTGTTTCTGAAGTCGATTTTTAGATTGTCTACACAGCAAGGACCTCAGCCCACAAAGGAAAGACCAGTCACCCACCTGTGTGTTGGAACAATTGTGAGATGCTGGCCGAACTTCCTTCTTGTCCATATGGTGTCTTTGTGTAAACCCGAAAAGGCCTGTTATAGACAGAGAAGAAAGGACAGCTCCTTGCCTTGAACACAATCCTGCTGATGCGTGGCTGTAGGCAGGCAGTGGTACCTGCGTGTGACCCCAGCTCTGAAGGAGGTGCAGCTAAGCACTAAACATGCCAATCACAACACCAGCTACATCTTGGCTCATCCAGCTAGCAGGTGCTTTGGGGGCAGTGTCCATGCTGGGCAGTTGTTCAGACCTGCCCTAGGTGCAGTTCATGGCCATCTCTCTTTACTGGTTGTGGTTGGCGTAAGGAAGAATCTATCTACGATTTTGTCCTAAAAGTGTTAGGATAGGCCTGGGTCTGGTGGTATAGGACTGTAATCCCAGCTGCTAAGGAGGCTGAGGCTAGAGGACAGCAAGTTCAAGACCTGTCTAGGATAAGAGAGTTCCAGGCCACTCTGGACAATGTCGTAAGACCCTGTCTTAGAATAAAAAGCCAAAAGGGACCTGAGGCTGTAGCTTGGAGGTAGAACATGTGTCTAGCATGCACAAGGGTCCTAGACTCAGTCCCTAATATTCATCAAAAAATTAGGCTTGACAAGGTGTAGCCAAGACTTTCTGCTAAGTTCTACACCAAACCCTCAATTTGCTCAGAATAGAGACCCCGCCCACATGCTAGGCATGGTTTGCCCTCCACAATGCAGAACCTGAAAAGTGAAGTGCCTGTCACAGGGGCTTATCCTGGCCACTCAGCCGAGGTCTTCATGGAGATGTCCCTGGTGTGAGGTGAGCATTTATTGAACTCCTACTGTATGCCAGGCTCTGCGATGATCATCACAGTAGGCCTTCAGGATGGGTTAGGTTATTACCTCTGCTCTACAGTGGAGTAACTGTGGCTCCAGGGAGGAAGGAGACTTTACCAGAGACACCAATGGCAGGTGGAGGAGCTACGGTTAGCCCTCAGGCCATCTTGTGACATGCTATGATGACCTAACACCTGACTCTGGACAGGTGACCTTTCTCTGAGCCCTTCAGAATCAGCCTTTGGGTGGAGGAGGCAGGCTTAAGCCTGGGGAAGATGGGACTGGTGACCGATGGCGTCAGGGAGACTGAGGCACAAGGCCAATCTTCCCAGGATATGGGAGGCACAGGTGTCAGCTGGGGACACAGACCACTCGTTGCTGACACAGGTGATGTCACAGGAACCCACAGCCTCTGCTTGGAACACTGAACAGACTCAAGTCCTGTAGCTCATTCTTGATCATCAAAGCAAAAGGTCAGAAATTTGCTTTCGTTTCTTGAAGGCAGCAGGGAGCCCTGTATTCCAGAAATGGGAAGAACATGCTCCAAGCTCTTCTGAGAGATCCGCAAGCTCCTTCCCCCATTCCAGGTACCAGAGGCCACCATGAACAACTCTTGCCTGCAGCATTCATTGGTCAGCCCTGGTGGGCCGCAGTGGGGGTCTGCGTACACTTACCACCCCAACTTGTCTCGTATTCAGTACCTTCAGGATAATCCAGGGCTAGAGCCTTGACCCAGGGCGTGGCGATTAAACTTGACTTCAGGACAGAAGCCTTGCTTGGTCCGAAGCTTAGAAATTGGATTCTATGAATTAGAGGGTTTGATGGAGATGTGAGATGTAAGTGGAAACTATTGAGACACACTCTCTCCTCGGATTGGCTGACGCTGAGACGTGTCAGCAGCTGTGCTCCATCGTGGGGAGCCTTCATGGACCTCACAGGAGGTTGGTAGAGGTGCAGAATGACGTGACCCCATGGAGGGGAATCTGTCTAGCAAGATGGCCAGTGAATTTACCTTTGCCGCAAGCAAAGGGAAAAATCAGCGGTTTTTCTGTGAGTAAATAAATCATCAGATAGGAAGCATGGAACCGGATGCTAGTGGATGCTGGTGGCAGGATGCACGCCATGGTGAGGAGGAGGAGGAAGTGGGGGGAGGAGGAGGAGGAGGAGGAGGAGGAGGAAAGCGGCAGGATTTGAACACAGCAGATTTGCCAGTGCTGCTGAAGTACTCATTATAGAACCCTTGCCCCTGGCATGCCTGGTGTGCACTGAGCGAGTGAGGGCCATGTAGGAGTGCAGGAGCTAGACCAGCGTGTCCGTGTGTCAGGGTCATATTCTCCTCTGCGGGGAGCGGGTGAAGTCCTGAGGAAATACGTATTGTTGACTTGCACCTCCTCCTCATTCAGCTGTGTAACATAAATAATGCTGAGCTTCCAGACTGCTGATGTCTCCATCAGAGCGCACAGCCCACCCTCCAGCAGCATTTCTGCACACGTATCTGTAGTTTCTTCATTCCCCTTTACCCCGTCTGGTCAATCATAGAACTGAGCATGTTACCATACTCCTTGTGTGGGACGCACAGAACCTCAAGGGTGGAGATAACCCTGACATTGCTCTGTTCTGATGGAGCTCAACTCACAATCCGAGCAAAGGGGTCAACTGTTTGTTAATGCCTCTGGTGGGGTCTTGGCTGGTTGCCTTCCTTGTACCCAAGCACCGTGCCTACACTTACCCACTTCATTAATGCTCAGACCACAGACATAGCCTGCTGTTTGTCCTTCCTCTCTGTTGGGTTTAATCAGACTGGCAATTGCAAGCCTTCTGTCAGGTATCCAGACATAGATTATCTGTTGTTCATTCCAGAATTAGGGATTGGACAGAGAGGGTGACTGGGGGTGCTTGATCATGGTGAGCCCAGACAGTTTGGACCCCGCACACAGGGTGACTGGTTATCTTGGTCCCTCTGGAGCGAGAACCTTCAACAGAGACTAATGGGACAGTCTGAGCCCCAGGAGGTGCCCCAGGAGGTGCCCCAGGAGGTGCCCCAGGAGGCACCACAGGCCTGACAGGATGAAGGATGAATGGGCTCTGCATGAGGGGATGTGGGGGCTAGAGACAAGGAACTGGAGGACAGGTAATGAGAAGAGGCACTGTGAATTCCTGGAAAGGCGTGTGGATGGTATAATGTGCAGGGTAGGTTGCTGACAAGAGCCTCAGGCAGCTTTTGCATTAAGAGTAGACTGGGGATGTGCCAGCCAGGGGCAGGTCATCCAGTCCTCTGACCACTGTGGACATTAGGTGGGGATCAACTTGGAGGTCTAGGAAGGTATAAGGAGGTGGAAAGGAGGGCCTGGTCTGGGAGAAGAGGAAGAGGGAGAGGAGGTGGCCCAGTGAGAGGTGGGAGGGCCCCTCATGCTGAGGAAGCAGTTACAGGCAGGGACTGCCTCCCTCTCATGCTTGATCCCACTCTGTGCCTCCGTTACCCACACCATCACTTTCTCTCCCCCTCCTTCCTCACCTGGGGCAGCAGGCCAGGCTGGAATATCAACCCTGGCAGAGGCAGCATCGTCTGCGCATCCTATCTATGCCTCTGGGTCCCCCAGAACAGCTCTGCTGGGGGGATCATGCATGCAGAATGACATGCCACTGACACCATGACTCCTGGGCTCTGCTTTCTTCTGTGCCGGAAAGCCCAGGAAGCAAGGAAAATATCCAATGGCTTGGACATGGCGCTGTTAGATTTGTTAGTTCCTCCACCCAGCTGTGTCTCTGATGGCCTCTTTTTATTTTATGGGTATGAGTGTGTTTACCTGTTGGTATGTATATGCAGCATATGCATGCAATGTCCAAGGAGGCCAGAAGAGGGCATCAGTTCCCCTGGAACTGGAGTTACTGGTAGTTGAGAGCTGTCTTATATGTCCCTTACTTAGTATGTGCTCTTAGTATCGTTGGGCTTAGAGACTCTCATGGCACCGAGCACTACCTCACTCAAAAGGATACTCTTGACCTGGGGAGAGAGGGCAGTGGACAGTTAGATGTCCAGCTCGGACTTAGTGGCAGAGACTGCCAAACTGACTTATTCCATGGGAAGACAGAAAGAGATCTGGGGAAAGACTTGTGGGCCATGGCCCTCAAGGTTTCCCAGGCCTGGCAGCTTTGGACACACTCATGCCACAGCATGCAAAGTTACCTCCTCTCCCCAGGACTCTGGGACTCCCTGCACCTGACCTTTGTTGGTTCAGGCTATTCATTCTATCTGCCCCCTAAGCCCCAGGCCTAGGGTCCATGGTGACCGTGACTTTCTTTTCCCCTAGGACACTGAGAGAAGATGGTGTGGCATTGGGCCAGCCTGACCATGTCCCTCGGCACTCTGGACAGTGGGGTTGCATGCATAGTCCTTGGGATGTTGCTTGCTTCTCTCTCCTTTCCTCTCAGGCTGTGCTCTGTCACTAATCCGTAGTCCTTGGGTATTTTGTTTGCACCTTTGGAGGACGTGGAGGCGATTCCCCATGCAGACTTGCTTAGTTTAGATCTTGGATGTCTCAGAGGCGCCTGTGTTGGAAGTGTGTTCATATCCTGAGGCACTGTAGTTAGAGGTGGTGTAACTTGTCAGAGGTGAGGCCTTGGAGAAAGAGGTTAAGTCATTGGGAGTGTCTCCCTTAGCCCCTTCCTGCTTTAACTCTTTACTCCCCATGAAGTGAGCAGCTGTTCTGCCCAAATGTTCCCACCACAGTGCCCCTCAATGCAGGCCCAGAGCAACAGGCTTGAACCCCCAAAACCATGGGCCAAAGTAACCCTTTCTTGCATAGATCTCGTTTCTCCTGGTGTTTTGTCATAGCCACGGGAAGCTAACAGATGGAGCCCGTGGGCTCTGGCTTCAGTCCCTGGCTTTTGGCCCATCTACTGGAGCTTGGGGTGTTCCCCACACAGGAGACTCTGAGGACCCATCATGATGTGATTGTGAGGTGCTGAACATGGTTCCAGACTCCCGGGAATGGCACCGGGAGTCCGGGCAGAGTTTCTCTCGCGCCTGACCTACCTGCAGGCCACAGCAAGTGCCGGGCCTCACCAGAATCCAGTGTGTATGCTGCCCCAGCAAACAGCAGTGGTGCCCGCTGCAGAGAGTCCTGTTTTTTTTTTAGGAGCAGAGCAGGCAGGAGTTAATGTTTAGCCAGCACCTAGCTGTCCGGTCTCCACAGGACAGTCTTATCAGCGGTCACACAGATAAGAGGTCAGGAGGGAGTCAGGCACCAGCTCAAAACCACAGAGCTTCTGATCCGGTTGTAGGCCTGACTTACTCCAAAGCCTGAGTTTGTCCAAAGGGGGAAAGGGGCCAGTAATCAGCCTGGCCCACAGGCCAGATCCAATTCCCCACCTGTTTGTGTAAATAACGTTTTATTGGCACACAGCTGTAGCCCTTAGTCTCCCTGTATTCTAAGGGGCTGGTTTTGTGCTGCTTTGCAGAGTTGAGCAGTTACAAAGCCAGGTGGTCTGTAGATACTGCCCTCTGGCTCTGTGCAACCAATGTTTGCCAGCCCCCACCCTAAAACCTGCTGGGTACAGGCCAGCCTTCCTTACACCTGGTAGAAGCCATGTGTTGAGCGTGAGACCACCACAGATGTCCCTGATGATAAAGGAGCTCGGAGAAGGGTGGGCCCCAGGGATCATGTGACTGATCAAAGGGGAGAAATGTGGGCACAGAGTCAGCCCAGGGAAATGCCAGGCAAAGATGAAGACAGGGATACAGTGTGGTATCCCTGAGCCAGGAAGATCAAAGATGGCCAGCAAGCCACCCACAGCAGGGAGTGGGAGACTCGTGGCTGCTCACTTCCTCCTTTTCGTACCGCCCAGGATCCCAGCCTAGGGAATGGGGCCACCCATAGTGGGCAGGTCTTCCACCTCAGTGACTCTAATGGGGATAATTCTCCCTGGGCTCTTTACTGCTCCAGCAGTCCCTGCCATTCACTTCTCTATTTCTTCTTTAGAGAGAGGAATATGGGTGCAGAAGTCCCCCCAGGTTAGCTGGCCCAGCCACAGAACCTTCTAGCTGCTGCTTTTGGCTTACCTTCACACCCCTGCTCTTACCTAGAGAGCCATGCACCTAACTACAGTGTGCTCAGTTGCACCTGCACTCAGGACTGGAGGGGCTCACCCTGGGGTGTCAGTGTAGAGGCGTAATGCTCTCCTGAGCCATGTGTGCATCACGTCTCAGTGTCTCTGGGATCCTTAAATACTCAGACCCCCAGGTTCCTGGCAGATCCTAGAGGCAACTCTCTGACTGAGGAATATCCATAGTCACAGTTTCTCCTCATCTCATCTGGATGTCCCTTGAGGCCTTCTGATGACCACAGGGTGGCCTCATCACCATTCCTATGACAGGAGATGCTTCTCTTGCAGAGGGCTCAGGTTCGGTTCCCAGGCTGGACACAAGTGCTAGCCGTTCCAGTTCCAGGAGATCCAACACCTTCTTTTGTCCTCCTCGGCCATCTGCACACATACAGGGCACACATAGACACTCTTAAACAAAAACAAAAATAGTTCAACTGGCAGCTGTCCCTACTGAGAGCAGTTGCAGCCCTGCTAGCTTGGTGGTGGTGCCCATGACCTGTGCCCCACCCCTCCTTGTGCCCACTGCCCTCTCTTATGAAGCGACTGATGATACTGACCCTTGAGGATAGCACTGGGGTGTGGGGACAGAGATAACAGCCATTTTGAGCCCTTCCTTGGATCCCAGAACAAGTTTGTAAAGTCTGACCTAAGAGGGGTCTCAGGGCCCCATCTGAGGAATTCTCTCCCCAAACCAGAGGCAGAAGAGAGTCCACTAATTATCTGTAATGTGCCTGTATGTGTGGCATTGGTGCCTGAAGGACACGGGGAGGGGTGGGGGAGATTGTTTTTAGTGAATAGGATACATGGAGACAGGCACTTCCAACAGGCCAGGGAGGGAAGGTGTTAGGCTAGGTGTACCTGTAACGGAAGACTTCCCCTAAGGTGTGGGCAGAGCTGAGGTGTGGCTGCCTCGCCTGCCGGGACTTGCCCTGGGCATCTCAGGGCATCTCCCTCAGCTCTGCTTTGGTCTTGGCATGTGGAAGCAGGTCCTCTCTCCAGGGTAGCTTCAGTAAGCATGCCCCTTGATGACAGGCCTACTAAGCTGGGTCAGGTAGCAGGAAACAACCCCCAAAAAAGATCAACTTGAAGGCCACCACCATACACGATACCGCCTTGCCTCCCAGGGGCTCTGGGCTGCCTGAAGGGGGCCTTTGCTGGCTTAGACAGTTTACTCTCATATGCACGTGACTGTGCACACCTGTGTGTGTGCCCAGCATGTACATACACACACACTTACGCCTCAACACTGACAAGTATACCTGAGGCCCAGGGCATGGGGGAGTCTGGGGACTTCCCACCTGAGACAGCATGCCCCTATTGCAGGGGCACCCCTGCCAGGTGGGCTGGGCTCAAAGGTGTGACAGGTGACAGTGGTTGCTCTGGGAACTATCCCTTTGGAGCGACTTGTGACCAGATTGCCTTTGTGTTGCTTGCTTCTCTTGCCCATCCTCTGTCAGCTGTCCCTAGGCTTACTCTCTGGGGGTTCTGGGTTCAAATCCTGACTGATGTATGGGGCCTGTGGGCTATGGGGCCAGTCACTCTTAGCCTCTGCTCAGCAACTCAGCCAGTCCCATCCTCTGCTCCAGACCCCTGCACCCTTAGGTGAGGTCCCTAGGCAGCGTCTCCACCACCATCCCTTTGCTGTGGGAAAGGCTGGAGCCACAGACATGGCCCTGGCTGTGCCCTGTCAGCTCCACAGAATAAAACCGCCAACTCTGGCATTCTTAGGGGCTCCACTCTCTTCCCCCTAGCCTCCCACTCCAGGGCATAGCCACCCATTTCTGTTTACCCTCATGGCCTCAGACAACCCAGGGTACATTCTCCAGAATCGCCCCTTTGCAAGTTTTCAGATCTGTTCCCCCCCTCTACAGTCAGAAGCTTGCAGCCCTTGTCTTAAGAAGTGACTGGGCTCGACACCTGGCCTTGTGCCCCCGTCAGCTGTGGTATGGCCCAGGGGCTAGCTAGAGCCGGCCTCCATCTGTGGCTCTCCAAAGTCCCCTCCCTAGGCTGCCATGAAGGCTGACATATGTTCCTCACCTTACTCCCAGGGAACAGACCTTCTGACAACAGCTCACTCGATCTTCCCTCCCGCACTGTCCGTGGCCCCAGCATGGGAACGCGTGGGGACCATGCTCTTGTATTCCCGTGGGGCTCCCTCCACCCAGCCCGGCCCATGGTGATTCACTCTTCTCTTCCTCTGTCCGTTTGGCGTGGGCCTTGACACGCTGGCTTTTGGAGCTATTGGGCGTGTGGCTGTCTCAGGGGCAGGGTGACAGCTTTAGTCATCCATACCTAGAGTGGGTGCTCCCCAGTACTACAGAGAGGGAAGAAGGCTGCAGCATCCCCACTGGGCCCCCTCCAAGGTCCCCTGACTGCCACCTTGGGTTGGGGTTAAGGGATTGTGATAACTTGACTCTGTAGTGTGTGTGTGTGTGTGTGTGTGTGTGTGTGTGTGTGTGTGTGTGTG
>LOJH01000196.1:15775-32937 GCA_001685095.1 Ellobius talpinus | reverse complement strand
GTGTGTGTGTGTGTGTGTGTGTGTGTGTGTGTGTGTGTGTGTGTGGTGTCCTTTGTGCATTTGGCTGCCAGCACCTCCCTGTCCCTGGAAGGAAGTGTTGATCTTTCCAAAGACAAACCACTTCCAGGAAGAATTCTGAAGCCTCCCTTAAGGGTTCTGGCTCCTTAGAGACACAGACTTGTTAGCTCCTCGCGTGACCCATCGCCCACCTTCCTGCCTGACCTCATCCAGATCCTCTCCTATCCAAACTGGGTCACCCACCCTTGCCCTTTCTGTCCCTCTCCCGCCCTAAGGCTGCTCATTCCTCGGGGGCACCTCTATGCTTTACTGAGTTCTCAGCCTGGAATGTTCTTTCCCAGCATTCCTTGCCTCCCACTGTGCCTGGCTCTTTCTCATGCTTCACAGACTCTGCTTAAATGTCGCCTGCTTGGTGAGATCCTTGTGGAACTTTCTGTCCCTGGAGAAATCTATCTGCCTTAGGGGCTGCAGCTCTCTCCCAGCCCTGCTGGACCCCCACCCCCACCCCATAGCTTGTTCTGCGGGTTCGGACTGCTCTCTGCACTGGAGATAGTCTTGTGGCGATTGGCTCCTGTGGCCAATTCCTTGTATTACCAAAGCACCACAGGAAACGCCTGCTGGAGAGAGAATGGGAAAATGTCTCACTCTGCAGCCCCCAAGACTGGGGAGGTCTGACCTGGCTGGGCACCTGGGACCCAGCTTCGAAAAACAGGCATGAGCCCAATCCCATCTGGTCCTAGCCCAAGCGCTGAGTCGGCTGTGTGGCTTTGGGGAAATTATTTAACCTCTCAACTCCAGCTTTCTTATCTGCATTCCTATCCATAATAATCCCCCTTGCCAGGACAGTAATGGACGAAGCTGCCTCCACCGAGCACGGAGTGGGCTTGTTACCCTCGGTAATGAGCTTGGTCCAAGTGTTTGGTTCAGAAAGGAACAGACAGGAAGTGGAGCTGTGTGTGAGTCTGTGGCCAGGAGGGGGGCTGGCCTTGGACCTGCTCCAGCCTTTGATCCTCGCCTTGAGAGTTCCACAGCTGGCATGCAGCAGGGTGGGAGGTAAGCTCTCTCCAGCCGCTGCTTGATAGACTCAAAGATAGTTTTTGTTCTAAAAACTGGCCCACGGGGTTTTAGGGATCATGTGCTATATGGATATGTAGGTTTCTCTCTGCCTCCCCCAAAATGAGAAGACAGAGAGAGCCTACCGGGAAAATGAGGCTAGGGGGCGGTACAGTCTTTGAGGTGATGGCTACTCCCTCTGGGGGTGGCCCTAGTCCTAAATCCTCATGGCACCCCAAGGAGGTGATGGATTAATTGACTCCATTTTAGGTAGGGGCTCTGAGGCGTGGAGAGTTTGAAAGAGCCCCCCTCCAGTTTGGCACCTGGGTTCACATCTAGGCTCCAAACTCATCCTCAGTGCTTATCAAGTTCACATGCTGAACTTCAAAAATTGATGAAAGTAGAAAACACGAGTCCTAGCATCAGGTGAACCTTATTTGGAGAATAAGTAAGGCCTGGGGTAGCAGACAAGTCCTGCCCCCCAGGGGGCTCACAAATGTGTTTACTGCTTTCCCTCTGTTCCCTCCTGTCCGCTGCCCCAGACTTTGACCCCTATCCAGGGCCTGACCTTGGCCTTGAGCTTCAGGAGAACTTCGGAAATGCTTTTGGCTACTCTGGCAGAGTCTCGCTTGCAGACTGGGGTGCTCTCCAGCACCCCTTGCCAAGCCTTTCATGTCCTGTTCTCACTTTATTTCACAAGAGCCCAGCATTTGCCCAGCAATGGAATGGTATTTTTAGAGCTCGCAAGTAATGCTGCGCTTCAAGGAACTGCGGGTGGACCCAGCCACAGCTTGAGCCAGGCCTAGGCCAGAGGTGCGTGCATGTGCCTATGTGCACGTGCACTTCACCCTTGGTCAGCCTCATTCTGTCAAATGCCAGCCTACCCGCTGCCCTGTCCCGCTGGGACTTTACCTGCCCCGATGCCCCCAAAACTGTCCACGGTGTGACATGTGTCCATGTGTGACCTAACAGATATGTGACCTCTTGTGATGACATTCACAGATGACATTGATGACCTAGAGACTTGGAGACTAAGGTGATTGCCCCAGTGGCTCTCACTGGTAAGAGAGAGATGTCAGAGAGAGCGGCTATAGTGAGGCCCACGAAGCTGGAAGGGGCCCCCAAGCCTAGGTTGCAGACACTTACAGAAATTGAAAAGTGGGAAGTGGGCTTTTCCCTAGAGCTACAGAAAGGAGCATAGCTCTGCTCACTTCTCACTCAGGCCTAGTGATGACCGCAGACGTCGGACGCCTAGAATAGTAAGGTAGGACGGCTGTGTTACGTTTTTGTCCCAGCAGGTTAGAGATAAATGCTCAGACAGCGTTCCTTGCTACTTGGAGGCACCCCCCACTGGAGGTCAGCTGGGGCTGTGCCTGGGCTAGAGGGTGTTATGAGGGAGCCAGGCCAACTGTGACTGAAATCCATTGGGCTACTCTTGCTCGTGCACAGACCCATTTCTACAACTGGAGAGTATTTTTAAGAACATGAAGCTCCCAGCCCAGGCCATGGCCTGCAGCAAGAATGCTAAGATTTCTAGGGCTTAGGTGCCCTGGCTTCTCTACAGAGAAAGAAAAGGCCTGGCCCAGTAACTAGCTGACCATACCCTGAAACCTGGATTTGAACCCAGCTCCCCCAGCCAGGGAAGTTGATGGGGCTGTGTAGGTCAGGGAGAGTGACTGTTGTCCCCAGGCCTTCCTAAGTGATGACTACAGAAGCTGTTCCTGCTCCCAGCTGGGGCCTCCGGGGTCACCTGCCCATCTCAACTCCCTGGAAGGAGTCCTCCAGGGACACTACAGCCACCAGGACATTTGTTGAGCAATGAGGTGTGCCTGACAATAATCAGCTGGGGCTGATTATTGTTGGGTGTCCCCTGCCCTGGTCAGAATTCGCTGGTAACGTTTGCACAGAGAGTCACAGGAATCCTATGAGAGAAATGCATTAAGTGTGGGCAGAGAAATGAGAGTGTGTCACCTGCCAATAACATTGGTGAATGACGGGGACAGGAACCCACTACTCTGCAGCCTCAGTGGCTGGATGGATACCCAGCTGGATACCCAGTGCCCTCAAGTTCACCGTTCCGGTACCCGAGACAGTGGCGTGAGGGTGGGAACACTATCTTGAAAACCATCTTGAGTTCTAACCTGGCTGGATACTGTCTGAACAAGTGTGAGCGGATAACTGAACTTCCTAGAATCCAAGTTCCTCATTAAGGAAGGAGGGAGTCATTATTCCTGCTAGTAGCATGCTGGGCGGACACTGTCCTGAGTCCGGCAGATGGATCTTAACCTCCAAGATCCATTCTTGGGTGACAGAGGGGCACAGAGAAGCCAAGGAAAGTCCCCAGGCCACATGACTGAGAAGGGGCAGAGACTGGCACTGTGAGTTGAGTGTGAGATGACCCTGTGATAATTAATATTGACTGTCCACTGACAGGATCTAGAATCACCCTGGAGACGAACCTCTGAGTGTGTCTATAGAGGAGTTTTCAGATTATGTTAGCAGAGGTGGAAAGAACCACCCTAAGTGTGGACAACACCATCCCGTAGGCTAGGGTTCCCACAGGAGAAATGGAGTTGAGCACCAGCATCCTCTCTCTCTGCTTCCTGTTGGTGGTTGCCATGTGACTGCTTGCCTCCGGCTCCTCTCACCACGTTTTCCCCACTGCCATGGACAGTATCCTCACACCATGAGCAGAAATGAACCCCCCTCTCTCTTTCTCTCCCTCCCTTTCTCCCTCCCTCCCTCCATTTGCTTTTGTCAGATACTTTGTTTCACTAACAAGAGGAGTAACTAGTACAGCCCCACAGACTGTCTTCCAACACTGATTTTCCATCAGCTGTGCTGTGCGAGGAGGTCGTGGAACCTCTGGGAAATAGGACCTACCTGGCAGGTGTGGCCACCAGGGATGGGCCTTGAGGGGTTTTGCCTGGCCCTACCCACCTCTGCTCCAGCTCTCTGCTTCCTTGTCTGCCCGGATGTGAGGAGTTCCAGCCTAGCATTCCCACCATGGCAGGTGGACCCACCCCAGCTGTTGTGCTTTCTCCACGATGGACTGAACCCCCTGAAACCATGAGCCCAAATGAACCCTCCCAAATGAACTACCAGAAAAGTGACATTCTGGTACGCTAGGATTTAACCCTAGTTATGTGGAACTTATCTGTGTAGCCTCTGCCTCAGGGATGATGTGGGGGTACACTGATCACTACACTCTAGAGCCTATTTTTCCTTTTTTTAGGTAGGGTCTGTGATAAAATGCAAAGTGCCCTCATCATCTATTATCTGTTGCCATCACTGCTGTTCTGTTTGGTAACTTGTGGTTGGGGTGTGGCTCAGGGTTGGCTGGTCCTTCTGAGATGCTGACACACCTTGCTCCTGTGTTATCACAGGTTTCAAGTGTGTCCTGTCAAATTTACCTACCATGTGTATTAAATCACATGTGGGTTACATTCTTCTAGTTGTGTACTAACACTAAACATTTAAAAAGAAGTAATAAAGAAAAGAAACCCGTTTTTTTGTAAAGCATCTCCCCATAAAACGATGCTTCCCCTTGTCCCTGTATCCTGGCAATGTGGAAGGTGCCATGTGCACCAAACTCAGAGACGTGGAGTGGACCCACCTGGAGCCAGTTGAGTCAGTCTGTGGGAGCCTGTACTGATCCCTTGGGCTGTCCATGCCTCAGTTTCCCCCATGCACATAGTCAGAATGAGGGTCTTTCAACTTTGCCAGGCTGGCAAGGGGCTGAGAAGAATGTACCAAAGATGTCGCTCAGTTGGTAGAGTGGCTGCCTTGTAGTCGGACTTTCTCATCGGTTCCCCAATAATGACACAGAGACTTATTATTAATTATGAAAGCTCAGCCAATAGCTTAGACTTGTTTCTAACTAGCTCTTGTAACGTGAATTAGCTCATAGCTTTTAATCTGCATTCCTTTATGGGACTCAGTTACCTTTATCCTGTACTGCCTGTGTTGCTTCCTTCGTGTCTCTGCCCGTCTTCTTCCCAGCATCCTCTGTGCCTGGAAATCCTGCCTTTTCTAAGCCAATAATAAGCTCTTTTCTAAGCCAATCGGAGTGACGCATCTTCACAGTGTTCACAAAGATTGTTCCTCAATACTGCCTAGCGTGCACAAAGCCCCGGCGTCTGTCCCCAGCACGCATGACAATGCATGCCTGTGAGCCCAGCATTTGGGAGTCCTGGACCTTGCTGTCGGCGGGCCACTGCTCCATTAGATATTGGAACTCAAAACTTCCAACATTCATTGGTTCTGTATCTTTGAGCTAGTTGTTTATTTAGTCTCCTGCCTCAGTTTCCTCACTTGTGAGATGAGAACAGGAGGGATAGCTATCAGACCTGGGGTCAGTCCCTAGAATCCCTGATTAAAGCGCCAAGCGTGGGAACAAGGGCTCGAAATTGCATTGTTAAGGAAACAGGGTCCCCAGCCTGTCACACCTTGCATGTTTGGAGAGTTCCGGGCCTATAGAAGACCCTACCCCAGGAAAGGAAAGTGGATGGCTCCTGAGAGGTGACACCTGCTAGCTGTCCTTTAGTCTCTATACACATGCATGTCTCCACACATACATAGGTACCTGGAAACATGTAAACTGTACTCACACATGTACCCCCCCCACATATCTGCCCACATATAGGCAACTGCACACACGTATACACACAGGTTGGCATAATAATAGAACGTCCACCTAGACCAGTTGCCTGCCATTCCAGGCACCCGAGAGCTCAGCTTTCTACAGTGCTGCTGTCCATGGCCAGGATTCCCCTGGGTGGGGATGCTGAGTTGAATTTCCCCTGGGCTCTGCTGGAGGTCTCAGAGCCTCAGAGAGGTTGAGGAGGTGAATATACAAGCCCAAGCCCAGAGGCTTGGTGACCCTCATCTTGAAATAGTAAGATTGTCATCTAAGACAGATGCACCTCAAAAGGTGTTACTGGTAGGATTTAGAGGAAACACGTCGCTAACTGGTCCCACAGATTTGGTTTTTTGTAGGTTGTAGGGGAGGGATCGGGTTTCCCATTAACTGAAGACAACCGGTGCTGGAAAACAGCTGCCCCAGTCTTCCCCCTGCAGGGGAGTGTCATTTCAGGGGCCCTGAGTGGCACTAACAATGTTTAACCTGGGTAGTGGGGGAGGCTAGAGGATCAAAGATCAGAATTCAGGGGAGCTTGGAACATCCAGCCCTCATGCACTGAACAGTGCTCACAGGTTCGGCTCTGCCATACCCACCCAATGGCCAGCCTCTGGAGTCCTAGCGAAACCCTTATAGCTAAAAACCAAAGCCAAGGCTGGGCTCCAGCTCAGAGGCAAAGGCTTGTCTGCTGTGTGAGAGGTCCCAGGTTCCCTCTCTCCTGCACACAGAAAAACCAACAGCTGTCAAGAAAAGGCCAAACCCTTCAAAGTGTGTAAAACATGTTTACTCTCCATATCTTTTTCAAACAGAGGAGGAGGGAGTGGGAGAGAGAGGGAGGCCCTCTCTCCCTGCGCAGGGGGTGCTGACCTGGGACTACCTTGCACAAGTACCTTGCTGATGGAGCACCTAAGACTCACTCAGTTATGATCATACAGGGATGGATGGGAGCCAGAAAGGCCTGGGCTGGGCAGGTCCTAGCGGTGGTTCAGCAGTGGGCAGTGTCACCCTCCATGGAAGAATGGTGTCTTTTCTCTATCTTTGTTATGCTGGATCCTTCACCCGGCACTGGGTGCCCAGGGATCAGTATTGCCCAGTGGGTTGGACAGAGCATGCGACAGCTCACTCACGCGCTTGTTCTTCGCTCCCCGGATATTAACTGGCCGCCCACTCTGTTCCCCACACTATTCCAGAGGCCAGTGGTACAGCAAATGACAAAACAGAGGGCCACAGAGTAATTAAAAATAGCCCTGGTGGCGAGAGAGAAGAAACATCATGGGAGGGCAAGCTATCCCAGGGATGGTAAGGTTAGAAACTTGGAGAAGAAATGGACACTGATGATCTGCACTCACTTGGTACATTCTGGGGCCAGGCTCTGCTAGGAGCTCAACAGATACATGTGGGACTTAGTGATAGTCTTAAAAAAACTATGGGGAAGGGAACCCTGCAGGGCTCGGGATCCTGGACATGGGTCATGGATGGGAGCCCCACATTGAACACTGGTGTGACCTCAAGGCTGTTTGCGGCATGGCTGTGCACACTGGGTCTCCAGAGACAGACGGCAGCACCTTCTGTCATTTGAGAGATGTAATGAGCTAATACTTGCAGAATGCTTGCAGCAGTGACCTGCCCGCGTGCAAGCCCATGCATGGTCACACCTGGACTGGTGTCATTATCCCCACTTGTTAGGAAAACCATTGCCTAGGAACGGCAGCTAGGATTTGAACCCAGAGCCAGTACTCGTTGTCCTGCAGGTGATTTCTAGGGCTAAGAATGCAATGCCTCCTGCTCAGTGCCACCATGTCCTATGAAATGAGCCCAGTTTGCGAATGGAAATGTCAAAGCCCTGCATCAGGGCGGTGGACAGTGGGGCTTGATCTTGGGCTTCTGTCTGGCCTCGCTGCTGCCCTGGCTGTCTGTGTCAGGACTACTTGGAGGAAGAGATAGATCATGGGAGGGGTTCAGACAGAGCCTCGCAGGATGCAAGTGGGGCTTGGCTGGCATCCATGGGGGGGCAGCCCCTTCCCTTTTTAAAAAAAAAAAAAAACAAATATTCGTGTATCCCAGGCTGGCCTCCAATTACTATGTAACTTGAGGATGAACTTGAACTTCTGATCCTCCTTCTAATACCTCCCAAGTTCTGGGATGTCAGGTTGCAGGTATGCACCACCGCATCCGGTTTATGCACTGCTGGGGACTGAACCCAGGGTTCTGTGCATGCCAGGCAAGTGCTCTACCGACTGAGCTACATCCCCAGCCCATGGCAGTTGCTGAAGAATCGCATCTAAGCATAGTTTGCCCAGAACCTTCTCCTACCACTACCAACACTGGGATCTTCTCCCAGTACAGAAGGCTGGGAGGCTAGTGAGCAGTGACTGGCAGCAGGTGAGAGAACCATGCCCTCACTCAGCCTGAGTGGCCCTGACAAGCCAGCTGAGATCCATCTTCCGCGTTCCAGAGCAGAGAAAGCGTCTCCTGCCCACTTCCCTTTTTAGTACAATAACCGTTTTGCCCAGAAGACTTAATGAGAGTCCAGGAAGCTCGTCTTGTTTTGAGCTTGTGGCAGCCTGCTGCTTCCCTGGAGGCAGTGCTCCAAACCCTTACTATAAGCCCAGCACAGTAACCAGCCTCACCATCCAGATGCACCCTCTCTGAGTCTGGGCCCCCGTGGCAGGGTTGCCAGAGTCACGGAGAAGGATGTTTTGCAGGGCAAACAGTTACAGGGTCTCTGCAGAGTCAGGGTCATGGTGGCCTTAGTTAGGCCTGAAAGTTGGGACGACTGTCAAGCAGTTGTGTGAGCAAAAGTAGGTCCTTCAGCCCTGCGGATCCTCTCTTTGCCCTGTGACGTGGTCGCACAGATACTTACTGATTGCCATGAGAATGAATGAATCATTTGGGCTAAGGAGTGATGACGCTCCTCCCTATGTTTGCAGAGCTGCCACCAAGGTAACATTACTGGTAAGCCTTCAAACCCAGGTCAGGTAGAGTCAAAGGTCAGGTGTCAAGGATTTGTAGGCCCTCTAGTGCTGGGATTCAGCCCTAAGTCTAAGGCTCTTTGTAGCTTCCAAGTTCAGGTTACTCCTTTTTGTCCTGTTACCCTAGGTCCTCGATGGTTCCTGTGAAGACAGTCACAGGACAGTAGCTGGGAACTTAGTTGCCTCAACCCCCCCTCAATGCCTCCCCCTCCAGCTCCTCACAGGTCCCCAAAGCCCCTCCTTTCTCCTCCTTGGTTCCTCAGTTAGTTATTCAAGGTCATTTGTTACCAGCCCCACTTCTGTGATTCCCCTCCTCAGCGTCAAGCCGGAAATTCTTCACTCTTGTTTCCGTGAGCAGGAATGCTTTTATCCTGCACGCTGACTCAGCATTTTCTCAGTCCGGGCCTGCAAAGCCGAAAGCAGCCAGAATCCCCTTTTCCCAACCTGATTCAGCCCCACCCAAGCCAGGCATGGTCTTTAGACCAGGGCTGAGCCTCGGTGCCACTCCCGAGACATGCCCGGGCACATTTCATACCAGGCATTTCTCCCCTCTCAGACCCTCTTTGCAATTAAAAAAAAAAAGGTAGTGCTGGGTCCTCCTTCGAACAAAGAGCCCTGGCTTGTGGCCACCTCAGCTCCTGAAGCCTTAAGAAAGAAAGGAAGCCCTGTCAGGCAGGGACCCCTGGCTCCAGGGTCACCGTGTCTCACACACACCACCCTAATGAGCCAGGCCCTGTCATAAAACACAGCGACTTAGTGCAGGTGCATCAGGGGCTGGTGCTGGGGTCCCAGGCTGCCAGCCCAAAGGGCAGAGGACAAAGGTGGCCAGATAGGGCAGCTTTGCACAACACTAGAACCCGGCCAGCACCTCTTCTAGCCTTGGTGGTAGAGCTTTTTATTAGGGAAAAATTCACTCATTCACAGAAGCCCGTGCAGTGATGTCATGAATCTGGCACTGGCACCATTGGCCCCACTTTCTGTTACTGATTCTCTCCCACCCCTGCCTGCTCCACCCTCTTCATGTTTACGCGGAAGCTAGCCCCAGCCACATGGTGACATGCCAGGTCTTTGCACTTGAAGCTCTGGAAGACAAAAACTTTCGGAACCAGATTTCACCAAGACCCAACATGACAAAAAGTCTCAGCACATAGAAACTTATTTTCTTTCTTTCTTTCTTTCTTTCTTTCTTTCTTTCTTTCTTTCTTTGTTTTTATTTTACTGGAACCAGGATCCGGGTTCTATGTTCACAGTGTATTGAGTTGCATTGTCATGTGTTGGCCATGTTTGTGTGCGTGCGCACATGTGTGAAGTCAAAGGTCAACAATGAACATCTTCAGCCACTTTCTACCACAGTTTTTGAGATGGGGGAGGGGGTGTCTCGCTGACCCTGGAGCTCACTATTTCCGCTAGATTTGCTGGCCAGTGTGGCCTCTGCTGGTGAAACTGAGGGAGGCCTCTCCTTCATCCTGAGACCCCCTCCCTGCACGGGGTTTTCACACTTCACACCAACCACAGTCCTCTGTCTCCTTTGATACCCAGCCCTCCTCCCATCCTTCCCCTTCTTCCATTCCCCCCCTCCATCTGTTCCTTGTGTCTCATGTCAACCAGGCTGGCCTCTAAACGTAACTGTGTAGCTGAGGGTGACTTTGAACCTCTGATCCTCTTGCCTCTGCTCCCCCAAATGCTGGCACTGCAGGTATGTGTCATTATACCCAGTTTATGTGGTACTGGGACTTGAACCCAGGGCTTCATGCACGCTAGGCAAGTATTTTACCTACCGAGCTACATCATAGCCCTTCTAAGCTTTCTGCTAAACATCCCCAGCATCTCCTAGGCCTAAGTGCAAATTCCAGCACAGGAATCAAGGAAGCAGACAGTGCAGGACTGCACACTTACCATGGGAGTGATTCCTTCCCTCCATCCAGCCCGTGGCAGCGGAGTCTCAGCATACCATTGGAGCACACATTGGCCGCCCCAGGACTTCCTATGCCCTCACTGAGACTAAGCTCCAGCTACATGGAATCCATTGAGGTGCCCAAACACACCCCTCGGCCCCCCACCGCCATCTCTTCAAGTATCTATGGCCACAGAAGTACCACCCTACCCTGGAAATTATGCCAATTCTGTTTCCCCAGAGGCACCTTCTGACCCCTCCCTCTCTGCCACCAGCATACCCCACCCCTGGGACCATTTTGACTCTTGCAGTAGTTATTCAGATAAACTGCTCCGCACCAGGCCCGCCCTTAGGACCCTGGGAGGTCAGACAGTAAATCCAAGAGTAAAATATACTTGACGCCAGTCAGGTGGAGAAAAGCTGTAGGAAAGAAAAAAAAGGATGAAGGGAAGAAAAACAGTGGGGTGGGGAGTATCTGGAAGCTTTGCAGTTTCAAGGGGATGAGAAGAGCCAGCCAGGGAGCAGTGAGTGATGGGGGGGTCGCAGGGTGAGCACCAGGCAAAGTGTGGGATGAAGGATGCATTTCAGACACTATGAGCTGTAAGAGCAAAAACCCTGTGCCCTTTGGAAGGACTCTGGCCATTTGTTCATTTGCTCACCCTAGTAGCTCCCTGAACAATGGAGGAAACGGACAATGTGCAGGGGCTACCTACCAGGTACCTACAGCAACCGGAGCCCCTTTCAGGAGAAGGTTATATCACGGGGACCCGCCATCTCTGGCTCAGATGCCAAGCGCTGATTTGCTCTTGGGCCCAGGAAAAGGGCTATTTCCTGACCTGTGAGCCCCTGGATGTCTGGTGTCTGCAGGGCCAGCCACACAGGAGGCAATGGGGAGAGACTTTGTCTGAGGACTCTGAGAGCCTCTGCTCCCACACCTGCTCCCCACCCCATCCCCTGGGAAGCTGGTCCATGAGTCCCATTGGCCCACCAAGAAAGGCTGGGAGTACTTTGCCCATCATGGTTCCCTGTGGCTGCAGTCAGCTGTGGACCCTGCTGCTGCTCCCCGTAACTATCACCTTCCTCAATGTCATTTCTCCACAGGCCAAATCCCCAGATTGACCAGTCAGGCTCTGCCAGTAACTTCCCTCAGCATGGCATTTCTAACACCAGCCCTGTGCCACCGGCATGGAGGGTGTCACCAGCTCCTGTGCAGCGCTGATCTTTGTCCTTTCTCCAAAGCTAATCTCCTGGGAAATCTTGGGGTATGCCCCCAGCTTAGGGCAAAGGAAGGCTAAAGGAAAAGAATGGTTAGTCGTTTGTGGGGGCCCACAAGGAAGCAGAAAGCAGGGAAACCCCACCACCCTTAGGAGAAAGCTGCCTTTCGCTGAGGCCAACTTTGCCTTCCAGAAAGTGCCTCGGCTCTGCTACCTCAGGACCTTTGCACAAGTTCTACTGCTGAAATGTTCTTTCCTTCCCTGCTGTGCTCAGTCTGCCACCCTTCTCCTAAGGATTGTTTTGTTTTATTTACCTCTCCATACATTTAAAGCTTAAGCATTGTGCTTAGATAATGATTAAAAGGGCGTCCTGCGCATGTCTGACCCCCTTGTGATGGATTTCCCTCAGAGTGGAGCTGCCTGCAGTTTGCCACATTGTCACCTTAATAACAAGGCTTTCTAGCAATAACCCTGGGTCCTGCAGGTCCACCAGGTGACTCATTTAAACTTTAGTTCTGCATGATTAGATTTAGAGCCTTAGAGGTTCTAGGGGATACCCCAGAGTCACCCTGATATGCCATCTCACCCAAGCCTGTCTCTAGGGCATGAGAGCCACGGCTGGCTGCTTTCAGGAGTGGACTCTCCATCTGTAGACTTAGGTGAATTTTCATAGCCACTGGCTCATTTGATCTTAGCCATCTCCCCTGATCCTTGGGGTCTTCAGGGTCCCCTTCAGTGACCTCCTTGCCCTGCCCAACCTGCTCTTTCCTGGCTGCCTTTTGAGGCCACCTTTCTCTGTCAGGCAAATCAAAGACCCACAGGCCCGTTGGTGTGTTCACCTGTGATTTTACAGTAGGAGGTTTTATCAGTCCTAAATATATATTTAGTGACAGGCTTGGCTAATCTTTCAATCTAATTATACTCATTAACATTTAAATGTGTAATCACTGTTATATCTAGCCCCGGCAGTCTAAATATTTTAGAAAGATCTTTAGTAGAGTAGACTTTCAGTATTGCCATGAAACGACCATCCTCCCAATTTAAAAGGTGGCGCCAGGTGGTTCCAGCTCGCCCCACCCCTACCCTGGTTGGTGAGGTCTGGTTCCTAGAGTAACAGCGAGAAGCAGGGACGTTGGAGGGACAGCAATGACACTGTGACAGCCTGACCTATGACTCCACGGCCTGGGGTTACCTGTCACAGTCAGGGGCATTGGTGGGAGATTCTGAAGACAAGACCACAAAGATGCAGTTCTATAGAGTTGATTTAAAAAAAAAAAAATAGCTGGCTTGGTGAGATGGCTTCTCCGGTAAAGGTGCTTGCCATCAGGCCTGACGACCTAAACTCAATCCCCAGGACGCACATGGTGGAAAGAGAGAGCCAGTTCCTCCAGGTTGTCCTCTGACTTTCTATGGCACACGCAAACTTACAAAATAAGTACATGTTCAAAATGTTTTCAAAGTTCTTTTCTTCCCTAATCAGATTGGGAAGCAGCCAAGAGAAGTGTGTCCCCGGAATTCATAGTGACGAGCAGAACATCTTGTGATGCCCAAAGCTGATCAGGACCGGGGCTCTGACCCTTTCTGCAAGTCGCAGGCCTGCCATTACAGCCGTCCTCTGTGGTGACGGCTAGAGCCCCTGGGAGCTGTATGTACATGCCTGTGTGCCCGCATGGCAGGGGTCAGGGCTTCCTCAGGACCCTGTCTCCCCATTTTTATGAGACAGGTCCCTCATTGTCCTGGAACTCAGAGGTTTGGCTGGCCTTTAAACCCTGGGGATCCTCCTGTCTGTCTCCCCTGTGCTGGTATCACATCTGGCTTTTTAAGTGTGGATTCTGGGATCCAAATCAAGTCCTTATATTGGCACAAGAATCATTTTACTGACTGAGCCAGATGGGTACTGATCAAACTGTTCCTAGGTGGGAATGGTGTATGTGTGTATGTCCATCCATGTGTGCACGCGTGTATCCATATCTATTACAGATACGAAAGGGCTGTAACATGGTAACTTACTCTGGGTCCCACTAACACACCACAGAGCTGGGGTTTGAACCCAGGCCATCTGTGTTCCAAAACCGCCCTCTTCCGTTTTGTACTGGCTTAGAGATTGGCTGTTACCTGCGTGGCACTTTGTTGAACCTTGCTGAGTCTCCCATGGGGAGCAGCAGTGATGAGGGAAGTCCCAAAATCACTGGGTGCCCAGGGCCTCTTCTGAGGGACAGAGCCCAGAGAGGGTGTTTGTTCAACTGAGTTCCTGAGGCCACACAGCATGTTGTTTTGCACCCCGATGCCCTAGTCATCTCTCTCAGGACTGAGTCCAAGCCATTGTCTTGTTTGCTAATGGCCTCACACACAAATGTCACCCTTTAAGGATGCTGCTCACTACATGGGCGTGGTGGGGTCAGGGCGAGGCGAGCTGGTGGCCAATGTTATTTCCAGAAATTTCCTCTGCAAGTCTAGGGAATGTTGGTGCTCCCCCTCAACCGGCTTGCTATTTTTAGGAGGACTTTCCTGGACTCCCCTCCAAAACCTGGAAAACAAACACCTCCCTCCCTGCATGCCCCACCCCCCCATCCCCCCCTGCTGATGACCTCTGGGGACAGGGCGGAAGCACCCCCCGCCAGGGCTTCCTGGTTTGAGGAGGGTGAGCAGCCACAGGGACTCTGGTTGCTGTTTGCAGGTCTCTAACCTCTTCCTTGGCTGGCCTGGCCTTCCCAGCGCAAGTTCCCACTTGAGAGTCTGCCCCCACGCTCACCCTAAGCTCCAAGACTGCTTCCATCTTGAGGTCTGGCAGCCTCTAATCAAACCTCTCCTTCCCAGGGCCACCTAGTCCGCTCCTGGCAGCTTCACCCTTACCCCTGGGGTGGTTAGGCACATCCAGGCAGAGCCACCAGCACCTGCCGCCAGGAGCTCTGCTCCACTCCAGAGTCTCCCCATTTGACACAGGGAGCATAAAGGACATATCCAGGGTCACACAGCTGTTGTCTGCAGAGCGAGACCCCTCAAGTTCAAGTAAGTTGAACTTCCTCTGTGTTGTAGGGGACATTTAAGAGCTTAAAAATAGTAAGAATTGGTGTTAGAAATATTTTCTAACACGAGCTCTCTGCCGATGCAAAAATTCCAATCAAGTTGAATCAAAAGAAACCAAATTAAAAGATATCCAGGTTTAATAGGACTCCTGCGCTCTAGCCGCCAGTGGGGGGAAAGAGGGAAAAACCTCACGTTGACTTTCCGGGGAGCAGTTTAAATAGACTGGGAGAAGTGGTCCTGACCTCCTCTGGGGAGGGGTCAAGGTGCAAGGGGTCAGGGGCAGGGCCTCCAAAGATGGAGGCCAGAGACTGGGATTTACAATTGGGAGTTTGGAATTCTCATGGAAAGTCGAGTGTTACAGCAACCCGTGCAATTAGGGTATGGCCACTCTCTGGAATCTAGGAACTGGATTCTAGGTCCCCCTTCCCCTCCCCCTCCTGATGGTAGGTCTTGTCAGGGACCTGAGAATGGTCCCAACCAGGTGACCTTGAGTTTTCCTGAGCCAAGGACCAAGGAAACAGTCTGAGATACGTGGAATTCATAGAGCAGAGCCTTCTGCCTCTTTCCCAAGTCTTAGCCCTCCTGTCGCTGTCTGTCCTGTGTCCCCAGCACCTACTCACTGCTGTGAGTGGAGGTGGAGGCAGAGGCGTGGCACTTTAAGACCCAGACTGTTGGAGGGACGGTTGAGTTGGTCGCGCATGCGTCATAGGATGCTCTCGGATGCTCCAGTGAAGGTGTAGAACACATGCAGGCTGGAATCCGGAGTTCATAGGTGTAGTCCCCAGGGGATGGAGAAGAGCCTCCAAGACAGAGGACTCCCAGCTAAGAAGCCAGAGCCAGGAGAGCCCCAGAGGAGACCACTGGGAGTTGTGGGAGAGGACAGGGGACACCCCAAGGGAGGACATGGCACCCAGCCCTGAAGGAGCCAGACTCGGGATTCTCAGTGACTTAGAAATGACCAAGTGTGGAGAAATCAAGGGTCCCTTAGAGACCAAGGACTTAGAGCTGGAGGTGACACTGTGAGTAGCCCTTGGGAATATTTCGCATCAAAAGGAAGAAGAAAAATGGAATTTGCTAGAAGAGAAAGTGGTGGTGGTTGTAGGGAGAGGACCGGCCATCTGGGAGGCCAGAGAGAGGACCTTGCATTTGTATAATGCTGGGAAAATGCTGGACAGGGCACCTGCCAAGTTTAGGGACTCAGATGCCTAAGGAAGTCTTGGGTAAAGGGGGTGGTCTCAGTTTCCACCCGTAGGGGCCAGGGTGGTGGGGATGGATGGAGCTGAGAACAGCTATCCTCATGCCTAGACCCTGCAGTGTTCAGCTAAATTCCTGCTCTCCCGGCACCCAGAGCCTTACAAGCAGAGGAGGGCCCAAGTTCAGACACCAGCAGCATCTCGGGCCTGCCTCCTAACAAGACAGAGAAGCTTGGAATCTAGGGAGTTCTCTGATCTGGAATCTGGGGTTCTCTTTTCCCCAGATGTTCCAAGGGTGTATCCTACATATCACCCAAAAGAAAGGTAACTTTCTAGTTGAGAACTGCAGGGGGTGGGGTGGGGTGTTAATGGCATGTAAGAAGAATTCTAAATTACTTGGTCATGGTCATGTTGGTCTAAGCATCAAGAGACCTGGGGTGGCTCGCTGTGTGACAGCCAGCATTCGCTTTCCCTCTCTGGGCCTCAGATCTCCCAACAGTAACAGGAAGTTGAACTAAAGGATCCAATACCTCCCGTGTTGGTGGGTATTTATTCAAAGGCCTAGTCCCGCAGAGCCCCATGCCATTTCCCCCACCCCCATTTTCCAGAGTCTGTGTGTCCCAAGGAGGTTAGATGGAAAAGCAAGCCTACCTCCTGCTGACTGCCCATTTACCTGCTACTGCCTCCCCCTTTACCTCAGGGATGCCGAGAAGTAGGAGCCCAGAGGCTTCACAGCTCAGGTTAGTTAGCAGGAAGCCACACTGTGGGAGGGGATGCTCTTCATACATATGAGCTCTTCATACACACACACACACACACACACACACACACACACCCCTCTAGCAGCCACAGGGCAGTAATGCGGCACACAGTGGGATGTCGGATTGCATTTAAGGGAAACCTCAGAGAGCCCCTTGAGAGGCCAAATGGTGAGGGGCTGCATCTTAGAACGAGAACATCCGGACTACACTTGGGAATCATGAATCCTCCCCTGGTCTGTGGGAGGATGCAACGGGTTGTGCTGTCCACAGTGATGTGTGTTTTCATGATGGTGAGTGAGGAGAGGCTGAAGGTCAATGTGTCCTTGGTTTGAGTCCAGGACCTATTTCTCTTGCTCAGTTTCTCTCTCTCTCTCTCTCTCTCTCTCTCTCT
>LOJH01000195.1:42397-66200 GCA_001685095.1 Ellobius talpinus | reverse complement strand
ACACACACACACACACACACACACACACACACACACACACACTGACATGCCACATGGACCTAAAGTGAGCCAACCAAATATAACCTATACAAGTGACTTCACCCAAAACAGAAGGACTGCTCAGTAGAGAGTAGAGACCACCCTGAATGGCCAGTCTGCAGAACTGGAAGCTTAATAAATGGGGGGTGTTGTTGCTGCGATGGTTTCTTTTATTTCAACTGGGTTAAGGGATGCCCAAATACCTGGTAAATCATTGTTTCTCCGTGCCTTGTGAGTGTTTCTAAGAGAAGCCTTCACTGGGTGGAAGGATATCATGCAATCTGTTGATGAAACTGAGGATCTCCATTCCCTACCCAACTCTATGCTTTGGAAAGGGAGAAGGAACTAAGTTAGCTTATCATATCTATTCGATGAAGCCACCGTAAAAATCCCTTCACTTGCAGTTTCTTAAAACACAACAACCTTACACCTGTAGACCTTGTTCCAAGTCTTCCCCTGGCTGTTCAACTGGATCTTTTGAATACACCTTTCAGTCCATGGGTGTAGGGTTTCTCCGACTTCAGTGAGTTATTCTAGCAAATGACTGCTGTATACATACAGAGAAGGAGTCAGAAGAACTTCTAACTGCAAGGGTTGGGATCAGCTTCCGAAGTAGGCTTGTTTTGTGATGTAGTGGTCCCTGGCTCTAACTCCAGGTGGGAAATACCAGAATTGAGTTGGTTATAGGATACTGAAAAAATGACATGTGACCACAGATGTGTTCTGCATTGAGTATAGGAGAAAATAGTTTGGTTTTCCTGTGATATGGAGTTTGTTTTACCTGCACAGACTACGTGGGAGTTTTTCAGAGAGGACCCCACCTTTGAAGGTTGCCCAAAAGTGGAGAGATTGGCTCACTTTGAAATGAAACACGCATGTGTGGTACTACCCGCCCTTATCACAGTAGAACTCACATGTGGACTGAGTTGGAATGGTATAGGGATGCAAATCCTATTACAGTGACCTGCCCAAGTTGAGGTCTGTGCTCTTTGCACTCTTACGTTGTTTTTGAAGACTGGCCATTACAGCGTGAGACTATCTGGATTCCCTTAGTACCTGCAGGGTCGCCTATTCAGGAAGGGCCTTGCTCATGGGGGGATAAGAAGCTTTGGGTGAAACAACTTAATATTTTTTTCCATGCTGGGAATCACTAAGTTTTAAGATACAACTGTGTGTGGGGGATTACAGATTGGGGAGCTCTGTGCCAAGAACCAGAAGTAAAGGTTGTGTGTGTGTGTGAACACATAAATATGAACATATATATTCTTGTTGTAACTCATAGTATTGTGTGGGTACAGCTCAGAACTACAGGAGATTAATGCCCAGCCTTCCAGTTCTTTAGACTGTCCAGTGAGATTGAGCCCAGTTGACCATAGCAATAATCAGACCAATGATATATCATATCTTCTTTCCTTTCATGTGCTCACTCTTGTTCATGGGATTATTGAAAACAAACCACCAGTACTCAAGCCTTTGCCTCAAGATACACGAATGCATTTCCCAATGGTTTGGAGCTTTGATTTTTTTGTCAGTTGTATTGGTTCAGGGATCCTTAGAATAGAATGTATAGGTTACAAAAGGGATTTATTAGATTGGCTTACACTATTTGTGTTGTGTTGTGCAACAATAGCTATCTGCACGAAGTAATCATTCAGTTCATATGGCTTCAGGTGTCCCAGTCTGATGATGAAGGCCAGAAAAAGTCCAAGTGAATCTTGGGTTTTCAGGCTATGTTAAAAGCTCAAAGAAGCTGGGTTCTGATATCAGTGAAAGACATCGGCAGAGACATCGACAGAGCAGAAGCATTCATCAGCAGAAAGCAAAGGCAGGCAGGCAAAGTGGCATCTTTTCTCTCAGACCTCTGCAGTCAGAAATACCCTTATAGACCTACCCAGAGGCATTTTTCTTAGTTGATTCCAGAGCCAAACAAGTTACCATCCAAGATTAAGCAGCACTCCAGCGAAGGAGCAACACACGCAGCATATAATCTTTACAGGCATGTCTTAATTTCCATTCCCGCTGATGTGATAAAGTACTCCGACAAAAACAGCTTAAAGGGGAGGGTATTTGTTCTATTTGGGGGCTTATAGTTCAGGCTGCACTCCATAATGGGGAAGGAAACCAAACTATCAGGGGATTGAAGTGGCTGGTCACAATGAATCCACAGTCAAGAAGCAGAGACTCCTGAGCATGTGGTTCACCCTTTCACTGAATACAGTCCAGGAGTCCCTTGCACAGAGAATGACTCCATTCATAAGTAAGATGGGCCTTCCCACAGAAAAATATTATAAACACAACCCCAACAGGCACATCCAGGGACCCAGCACCCGAATTTGTTTCTAGACTCTGCCACAATAACAATACTAGTCATCCCAGTAAATATATACACAAACAAATAATGCAAATACTGTGTGCAAGAAATTATGTGTGTGTTTCTGTATGTATATATCATCTAACTTATTTATATACTCTACCTATCTATCATCTATCTATATAATCTTCCTACCTATCTACCTATCTATCCTGGAACATTGTAGATGTTAAGAAATAGTGATTTGTTTCCAGGCAAAGAAGAATTTCCTCTCAATCTTGACCCAGATTTTCCAAGCTCTTCTGAGACTGTGTTTCTCTGCTGTTTGCCCCAGGAGCTGTGTTATGTAAGCAGAGGCACAGAGGTACAAAGTGTGCCTTAGCACTTAGAATCCACCATTTGACCTTCAGCCTTCTGGCTGCTGCACCTTGCAGCCTTCGGTTGTGTGAAGAAGAGCAAGATTTCCAGGAGGATAGATGGGGAACAGAGGCGGCGTGCCCAGTCTCACCATGGCAGCCTGACTTTTAGGGAAACACCTGCTCAGATCTTCAATTAGCAGCCCTGCTTGGGGGCTCAGACTCTGGTTTTCCAAAGCTAGGAGCAGGAAATCCAACGAGAAACACTGCCATGTGTTAGCATGTGGCATTCTGCTTGTGTGCCTGGAGTCACCTTGGCAGATAAAACTAAGGTCATTCATGGTGACCACATTGTAGTTAATTTACCTTCCCCCCCATGTATCTCCATGTGTTTTTTGCTTGTTTGTTTTTTAATGGAACACCTACTTCTTATCCTTTTAGTGTAGTGCAAGAATAATAGAGTGTGGGGAGGAAAGAACAGACACAGACAAGGAGGCTGAGTGAAAGGAAGGGAGAGAGGTGGCTTGCTTCACTGTCCGTCTATAGAGAGAAGTCAATCATGCTCTCTGGTGACAATATCAGCACAGATGTTTCAAGTCTAAGCCTTGTTTCTTTGTTTAAAATGGAAGAGTTTGCTTTGGCTTCCAGGTCCAGAGGGTTGGAGTCCACTATGGTGGTGGGGTGCGGCGTGACGGCAACTGGCTGTAGAAGACAGACGATCAGTCTTGCGTTCCCACACAGGAATCAGAGAGGACATTCTCCTTTTTTTGTTTGGTTGGTTTCCTTTCCTTCCCGATGCTTTCAGGACACTTTAAAGTTAAGCATTAATGGAGCCCTAATGCCAGAAACACAAGGAAGAAAGTTGATGGCCCGAGAATTACATTTTCTGTGCAATTAACCTCTACAGTAGACAACTTAGTCCCAAGTTTGCCAGCGGGAGAAAGCAGCCTTTGATACAGAGAATGACACCAATTCAGACCGGGAGAGGGATGGGGCTCAGGAGATCCCGTGGTGAGGCCTCAGACATCAGCAGAGAAGAGAGTTTCCATTTCCCAGATGGGAAACTGGACTGTGAGGTCAAGTGATGAGAAGAAGTGTCTTTTATTGGAACACCTCCACAGAAAACGCTTGTCTTGCAGACAAGGCCCTACGGTTGAGAAACGGTCTAGTAGGAAGATGGATGTAAAGATGAGCTTTCCCTGGTTGCTGGTTTCCCCACCACATCTACCCAATTCCCAAAGACACCGGCAAATTACCATGTCGTGCGACTTACACTCTTTTTATGTTCAACAAATAATTCTCAGGTGAACTTTATGTGTTAGACACTGTTAGATGATGGAGATACAGTCATAAGAAAAATACCGGGGTCTCCTTACAGCTAGTGGTCTAGGGCTGAAGAAACACATAATCATATCACCATCGTGGTGGACAAGAGACATGGAAGAAGAAAATGGTGCCCCAAGAAAGTCATTCACAGTGTGGGAGTTAAGACAGGCATCTTTGTGGGCTGTCGTCAGACATTTAAGGCGAAATCTTCAGGAAGAAATGACTTGGGGTCAAGATATCGAGGACAGGGGATGTGTTCTGGCAAATGGAATAGCATAAATGAGGCCCAGAGGTAAGAAAGATTTCCTGTCCATCTGTTCAGGAAAGGAGGAATTGAGGCTCCGCAAGGTGACAATAGCTACAAGATGATATTGGAAGAGATGCTCAGATCCTCAGAGGTCCCACTGACCTCAGTGAGAAGTCTGGACTTTCTCCACAAGCAGCATGCAGGCTTTGGAGCAATGTGACTCAGTGGGAAGTTTTGCTGTCCAATATGGCAGCCACTAGCCCCTTGACTATGGAGCATTTAAAATGGTCTCTGACTGAGGCAGCAAAGTTTTGAAGGATTTTATGGAAGAGTTACAGGAACCTATTTATCTTTTAAGGACTCACTATTGCTAAATTCTGGAGAATTGGCAGGAGGGAGTGTTGGTCGGTTATATACTGGGTTGTACTGAGGACAGACCATGTGGGAAACGTCTTCTGGGAAGGAATCTCAGGATGTGGTTATAGAGGAGCTCTCTACAGGGGGAAAACGGGAGGTGGTGGGCCTCAAGAGTGATGTCTAAGATTCTGGCCTGAGAAACTGGTGGTGAAAGGGAATGCCATTCACCACAGCAGGGGGCAGTGGGGAAGGGGCAGTGCTGAGAGAGAGGAATATTTGCTTTTGTGGTCTAGGGCTGAATATGTCGAACTGTCAAGAGGGAGTTGGCTCTTGGAGTCTGGGTCTCAGAATATGTCCCTTGACATATTCTTGCCTCTGAGCCTCTAAGACTTACTGCCAAGGGGAGACTGAGTCACTTGAGGATGTCAAGCTCAAATGTAGGGATAGTTTGCCACATTCTCTCTACTGCTCTCTTTACAGAGTAGTTAGCGGGCGATACAGAGTAGTTAGCGGGCGGTACAGAGCAGGTAACCTCACGCATCCTCCCAGGCATGCACGTTTGCTAGGTTTATGTTGAGATATTGTTTTCCAGTATTTGCCAAAGCAAAGACCAGGCTCTTTAGGTGGTACAGGGGATGGTTTGGGCCAATACAAACAGAGCATTAAAAACTGAGAAAATCTATCATGGGAATAGCTTTCCCTTTTGTAATTTCTCCTCCTCTCTGATGGCGGAAGAAAGTACCAGGCTGCTGTGAGGTCTCTGAACACCAGCTACTGCTAATCTCCATTTCAAACAGGGAATGGATCTTCCATCTTCCAGCTCTTGGAGGGCAACAGAATTGAGTTAAGTAACATTATTTTGTTTTTACTTTACAGTTGTGTTAGCTCTCTTTTGAAGGTAATTTAAGCATTTTAAAAACCACCTGGAGCTTGCAGAGCTTTAAATTCACAGATCATTGTTTCTTAACCAATGGAGAATAATTTGTTTATAAGACCCATCACCCTTAATTATTCAACAGTGTAATTCTTACCCGCAAGAGCATTGTCTTCATAACCACAATGCAGCTATTACAATGAAGAAATTTCCATTCAAGCCACAGACAGCCCTTGAGTTTCACCAACGGCATCACTTGCCCTTCAGAGCAGAATGATAATGTACTCTGTTGTCCTGTGCCTGTAGTCTGCTCTCAGGAATGACTTTTTAGTTGTCCCTTGACTTTCACAACTTGGACACTTCAAGTGTCACAGACTACTTATTTTGTAGAAAGTCCCTCAATTTGCATTTGCCTGGCATTTCTTCATGATTAAATTCATATTAGAGGAGCTGGAGAGATGGCTCAGTGGGTAAGAGCAATTATTGCTCTTGCAGTGAATCCAGGTTCATTTCCCAGCATTCCCATGGTGGCTCACAACCATCTGTAACTCTGGTTCTGGGAGATCTTCCCTCTCTTGATATCCACAGACATCAGGCACACACACAGTACATAGACATACTGACAAAGTACATTAAAAATTATATTACATATCTTAGGCAAAGTATCTTAGAAAGGATATTGTCCCCATAGTATTGTCTCCTAGCAAATGTCACATGATATCCATGTGCCCTGGTGCTGCTACTATTAATTCGGGCTGCTTGTTGATGGATTTCTTCATGGTAGTTCTGGAATCGTTTGTTATAGAAAGGAATCTTAACACTATATACCACCCTGTCCTCACAAAAGCGTGAGGGCTAGTTTTAACATCCATGAGCATTTCTTGGATGAATTGCTTACCACTTTGATGGCTGCCAAATGCTGAACTTCTAATTCTGTCATTCCTTCTGCCGAGAGAAAATACTGTGCTTTCCCCCATTTCCTTTTCCCCTGAGTGGACTCAACATTACTATGTTATTTAATTGATTATAACCTCATGCTCTTATTAGCTGTTTTGGAGGTTCAAATTGCCCCAGATCTGACCAGTGAAAGCCCCTTGGTCTCCTCTTTGACCTGGCCTGTCCCATCATTCTCTGGGGATTTTCTTGCTTTGGGCACAAGATTCTGCGGGTCCTTTAGTGTAAGCTCTGCTGGGGTCGCCTCTCCATGGAATCTTGGCTAGTGGTGACTGTATTTAGAAACAAAGGGAAGAGTGCTAGCTGGCTCATTACTACTCAGATATGACTGTCTTCAGGTCTTCCCCACCCTCTTTATGCACACATGTAGCTCCAGTTTTCTAAGGGGCACACACACATATACACATCTATAAAGACATAGCTTCTGTATTACATAGTCTCTCTGCCTTTCAGACTCTCGTGCCAGCTCCAGCACAACACTTCCGCTTCATTCTTGGTTCTTCCCTTTCCAACAGTAGGAAGTCTGGCTTCTGTTAGCAATGACAGAATCCTTCGTGGCCCCCTCCTTATAGCTTCCCCGGTGACTGCTTCCCTTCTGTGGCTCTGACACCACCCTGCGGTTGTCTGTCCTCCATCCTGTTGGGTTCAGTTATTGTTGTCTTAGATTCTCGGTGTTAATTTCAACATCCTTGCAGAGTCTGTCAAGTTCTGATGCTTTCCCTGTCTCTCAGACTGTGCTCTTTGCCTCTCAGCAGGACTTGTAATTTGCTTCCTGGCATGATAAGACATGTAAAAAGAACTTCGGTAGACAAGCCTTTTGCAGTGGGATGGCCAGGTGTGGGAGACAGAAAGCATCAGAGTAGTGATGAGGTCTCAGTCTCCAATGGGACTGGGACCTGGACTGTGGACCACAAGTGCTTCTGGGTGTTATCCCCATCCTCAGTGAGACAAGATGGACACCTCATGTCAGCCAGAGTGGAATGCTTTGGCCGGACTAAAACAGTTGTCTGCTGCACCTGCTAGACAATAAGATTTTTCCCCGGCTTTTACTGTGAGAACTTGAGTCACAAGAGGTCACAGTCCCCCAAATTCAGGGTCCTCGGTGCCTGGGTGCCCACAGTGTTTAATTCTGAGATTGGTTCACACTGAGCCTCTTGCAGTTACAATTCAGGCTTTCCTATTCTCGTGCTGGAAGCTACAGAGGCTCAACTCCCTTGTTTCTGCTGTGCTGGGTTTGAGTCTCTGCATTCACCTATTTCTTGTCTCTACCGGTTGGTAAGCCAAGGCTTGCTCTGTGGGCTTTTTGTAAATTAAAGAAAGGCTATGACTTTTAGTCTTGTCCAACTTTCTGTCTGTTGTTTTGATGAAGCTGAGACTTTTAAATATTCCTATATGTCAGACTGGTAACAGATTATCTAAAACTTATTTTACAAATAGGTCTATTTGGATCAAAACCTGAGTCTGCAGGACAGTGTTCTGCTACAATTAGTATTCAAAGCTTAAGTTTAGGAAACACTTCTATGGCCCAAAGGGCTTGGGGTAGAAACAATCTCTGTCTTCACCACTTCCAAATGCACATGTAGGTCTTTAATCACACCAAGTCCACATGTGTGTTCCAGGGGCCATCTGTCCTTGAAACAAAGGGTGAGCAAGGCCCCGGGCTGTCAGTGGTGATTTGGGAGTGCCGTGTTTGAGAACTGCTCCAGGTTGCACTGACTCAGCTCCTGAAGGCGACTTGCCGGACGCTTGCCTCTCTTGGGCAGTGTGTACCTGTGCAGCCACTCTGCAGACCTGGGGGGGGGGGCTGCTTCCTCTTCCACGCCCATTCTGCTCCAGTATCCCCTCCCCCTTCCTCCTGTGTTAAGTAGAGGAGGCGCCCTCTTCTTGCAGCCCAGCTCATCCTAGAAAGTCTTCTCTCAGAAAGGCTGCTTTGTGTCCCCTCAGTACAGTTGCGAGACTTCGCTGAGCAATATCTACTTCCCTGTTGATGCATGCACTTGAGTGTGTAGACAATGCTTCATGGATGAGTTATAAAACATCAGTTTCCTTTGCACCATCCTTTGGATGCACGGGCCGTCTTGAGTCAAACACCGTCCTGTCAGTACCCCGTCTCTAATTGGGATGTGCCACAGTCTGAAGGCTTCCTCCCTACGGTCACCTCTCACCTTGGATGCTGAGGGGCTTAAATCCTGCCTCCACCCTTTTAGTTTCTGCTCAGCCAGTGTACAGGAATGAGCTATGAATTCATCCACTGTCTTCTATGACCTTGGCAGTTAATAAAAGCTGGAGGGACCATCTGGAGTTGGATCCTTGCCACTGAGGTAGGGAGTGGAGGTCAGACAAGTCCTGCTGAACACCCACACCAAACCTGGCCCTCTGATAGACTAGTGGGTCTCAGAATCCCTGGAAGCTTTTGTTGTACCGCCTTTTTCAGGGAGACATGTCTATTTGTCCCAGGTAAGGCACCAACGACAGAAACAGGTCAAAGAAATGACCCTGAGTCCAGCTTGGTGACAAAGATGTGAACTGGAGTTATTTACACGAATGTTGCTGGACTGGCTGGCTTCTTGTGTCAACTTGACACAAGCTGGAGTCATCAGAGAGGAAGGAGTCCCAGTTGAGGAAAGGCCTCCATGAGATCCAGCCCTAAGGCATTTTCTCATTTAGTGATCAATGGGAGAGGGCCTAGCCCATGGTGGGTGATGCCATCCCTAGGCTGCTGGTCCTGGGTTCTATAAGATGGTGGGTGAGCAAGCCATGGGAAGCAAGCCAGTAAGCATCACCCCTCTATGGTCTCTACATCAGCTTCTGCCTCCAGGTTCCTGCACTGTTTGTGACCCTGTCTTGACTTCTTTAGCTAATGAAAAGCAATGTTGAAGTGTAAGTCAAATAAACCCTTTCCTCTCCAGGTGCTTTTTGGTCATGGTGTTTGTTGCAACAATAGGAACTCTAAGACAGTGGGAAACGTACAGCCGGTTATACCATCAAAGAGGACCCCCTCCTAGTGACCTTGAGACCTGTGTGTACTGCCTGAAGGAATGAAGGTGGGCCCAGTCTTGTGCCAGTTTCTGTTGGTTTAGCACAGCTGCTTTGACGTCAAGGCAACAAGGGTCTTGCCGTGCCTGGAGGACAGCATCACACAGCAGCCCTTCACGTCTTTCCCTTTCTACTTAAGAAAGCAAATCTCTTCCCACCTCTTGAAACCATGGAGCTGACGGATACAGCTCTTGCCTTTAAGTCAAGAAAAATAACACACCTGTAACAGCTATTATTGTGTTAGAAAGCACGCCAGTGCTCCTATCTCGGTGACTGAGTATAAAAATTACATTTATAGGAAATTTTGTGTGGCAGGCCCTGAGATAAGCAGCCTGGAACCTTAGCTCATGAGTCCTCACACTGATTCTGTGAGGATGGGGTGACGGTGTTGTCAAGGTGAATACTAGGGCAAGGGGAAGGGAGGAAACCTGTCAGCATCACAGAACAGGGCTTCCTTCTAGGTCAGGGCAACATTAACAATCTTTACAGCCTCCTCCTTCTCCATTTCTGTTTCTTCCTACTCAGCTACGCTATGCAGGCTACCCATGTGGGAGGCAGCCCTGGGGACCATGACTGTAGGACCCTGACTCCAGGTAAGACCTCATGAGCCCCCATGTCTGTGAACTCCAGGAGCAATGTGTTGGAGACGCCAAGTGAAGCTGTGTCTGCCTCATTCTCCCTTCCAGGAATATGTGCAGAACACCAGGCACTGGGGCAGAACTCAGTAGAGGAAGGCAGGTCACTCATAGGCTAGCGGCTTCCTAAAGAAGTGACTCAGGCGAAATAGTATAGAACAAAATGGGAACATCAAATATGAGCGAGCAGGAGTCCAGTCCCTGAAAGATGGGTGCCCGAGAGGCCCCAGAACAGTTCTGCAACATTCCTAGGGTCTGTGAGCCCCCTCTCCACAGCAGCACCACTGCCTCCAGAAATTCTAGGTCTTCTGCAGCTTCTGCTTTGACAACATCTGGAACTCCTCAGCTAGAGCATTAACTCATAACTATGTTTATAAAGGTGAATCATAAACCTGGTCAGGGGCAGACAAGGAATCCTTCACTTTCTGGGACATCTGGAGCAGGATGGATGCTCACACTGAAGCTTTGGGCTCTGTCCTCTGCTGTTTTGACATGGCTCTCCTGAGCTGGATCTGCAGCCTAATCATCACGGTAGATGTCAGTACCACTGAAGGCCTGGCTTTCCCTCTCTGTGTCCTCTGCCCACCACCTTGCCCATACTGCCTGGGCTTGGGTGAATTGCAAAGACAGGGAAAAGGAACTGTGTTCTAAGAACAGAAGTCCCACATTGCAGAGCAAGTCACTTTCACTCCTGAGGTCTGCCCAGAGCTTGAGAACCGCCTTCTCTCCTCCTGTCTGTTCCTCCCGCTCTTGGTGACTGGTATTTGGTAGAAGCCCAGCTGTAATCTTTCAGTTTGATGGTGAGTTCCTGGAAGAAGAAATAGAAAGGAGCCCCTGCCCATCGGCTCTCAGTGGCTTACAAGGAAAGCAAGATGTAAGCTCCTCTTTCAGCGCAAGAGCCCTGCGTTTTGTTGGGCATGCCATTGTTATAACTACCTCCTCTTCTCTATCGGTGGTGTATGTCATGGAGCAGATGAAAGTAGCAACTGAGGAGCTGCTCTGTCTTGAGGAATGGAGGACGTGTGCCATCCAGGAAGGAGGGGTCAAGACCAAGGGTCCTTCCTTTTCCTCTTCAGCAAGCTCCCGGCTATTGAGCTGGCTGTGCGTGTTAAGTGGGTATGACTTGACTTTATCTGACCGAATTAGCACTTCTGTAATAATCCATAAAGCACAGAACGTGCGCCAAATGCAAGTTTACTGTGTAGGAGATCCGTCTTCATCATGTTAATTGAACTTTCAGAGCAGATGGGTTTCCTTTGTAAGCCACATTTTATTACGTTTCATTAGCATCATGCTAATGGCAGTACAATAGCAGGAACTTTGGACATTAAAACAATTTTCTGATGGCTCAACTACATTTTCTGTGTCGTTAACTTGAACGCTGGCCTGATGAGTCAGAATTTCCCTCTGCCTTCTCTTTTCTGAAAATTCCTGAAGCCCTAGACACAGCTTCCAACATTTAAGTTGATTTTTCCTAAACTAACTTTTTTATGGAAACTAATGAGTCTTTTGTTTGTTTTGTTTTGTTTGTTGTTTGGCTGGTTGGTTGTTTTTTGTGTCTCTGGAATATCTTGGTCCAAAGGTATGGTTGGTTCTGAGTCCCAAAGAATCCTTCTGTTCTTCCCCCCCACCCCCGTTCCCTGCCTACTTCAAGTTAAGTATGAAGTATCTTACAGTCTTCTCTTGATGACGAGCCGGCAAGGGACATGGCTTCAGGAGCACTGCAGTTATCAAATCTGTATTACTGTGCTTCTATAAGGTGGCAGACTTGCCTATGGTCCGTGCACATCATCTCATGATTTTAAATTATCTCTGGTTATGTTTAATATATAATACAGTGTGGGTGCCATGCTAGTAGCTGTTTACACTATATTGTCTGGTGTTTGTTTTGTTTTGTTTTTTCAAGACAGGGTTTCTTTGTGTAGCTTTGGTGCTGTCCTGGAACTCGCTTTGCAGAGTAGGCTGGCCTCAAATCCCAGAGGTCTGCCTGCTTCCGCCTCCCAAGTGCAGGGATTAAAGGTGTGCACTACCACTGCCCGGCTTACACTATATTGTTTAGGAAACAAGAAAAAAATGTCTTTACATGTGCAATGAAAATAATTTTTTCAGATACTTTTGACATACAGGTGATTGAATCTGTTGAAGTGGAATCCATGGACATAGAGAGTTGGCCAATATATAATGGGATAGCATTTAAAAAGATCAATGCAAATGAGGTACTCAAATCCAAATCCCGACTTCATCACTTCCTAATTGCGTGACCTCAGGGAGTAATTTTGTTGCTTTCAGCTACATTTCCTGTCTGTGCAACAGCATGATTCTCTGGTTCAGGACCTGCAGTTAGTGCCCGATGGGCTATAGCTGTGGGCACTGACGCAGACTTGGAGCCAGGGGTCATTTCAGCCAGGTCTCTGAGGCCCGTGACAAGACCCAACATTTATTCTTTGTAAGTGGAAGACTACTGGAGGCTCCTGAATTGAGGAACCCTTGGTCTGATTGAGATGGTAGAAAATTACTCTGGCAGTTTTATTGAGTGTAGAATACAGGGGAGAGAGGGAACCAGGGATAAGAGAGGAGGCTGTTGTGGAGGATGGTTTAGCCTAGTAAGATGATGAGGAACGGTCAAGGTGGGGATTTGAGGGGGTTTGAAGACAGGTGAGAGGTATGACAGTAAGAGTCCCACATGACCCTAAAGTCTGTCTGCCCCTCTCTCAGCGGGCCTGGACTCAGCCCTCTGTTCCACTATCTGCCATGTTACTCAGAAGGACTCATCTTCTTAGAGTTTTCCGCGGATGCTGCCAAGCAGAGCCCCAAGTCATTTCCCTGCAAAAGCCAAGAGCAGAGGCTCCTGGGAACTCGTGGGTGAGTGGCTCTTACTGAGGTGCGAGTGTGCAGGCTTCTTCTGTTCTCTGGGGTGCTTTAGTAACACAGGCTTTTGTCTCACTCCGATCCTGGGCCTGAGGACATTAAGTTATCCCATTTCACAGACCAGTAAACTGAAACTAGGAGAAGGTAGAACTTACACTCAAGGGCGTACTGTTACTTGCTTCCCTGTGAAGATGAATGACATATCCCTTAGAAATGTTGAGGTCCTAATGAAGAGCGATGTTAGGTAAATTCAAGATGAGTGTAGGATAAGAAAAATTGCAAATCTAATAATAAAGTTTAAGATGTCTAAAATGTTTACTGTTTGACATGTAGTAGGTATAATTCTTACAGTTCCGTTTGCCCATTGACTTGAAGGTAATTTTTTTATCAATAAGAAACAAAGGTACTGGAGAGATGGCTCAGTGATTAAGAGACCTCGCTGCTCTTGCAGAGACCAGGGTTTGATTCCCAGCACCCACATGGTGGCTCACAACTGTGTAATTCCAGTTCCAGGAAGATCTAGTGCCCTCTTCTGGCCTCTGAGGGCGCTCACTACACACGCCTACATAGATAAAAATAAAAAACGTAACACAAATGAAAGAATAAACCCAATATTTTCTCCCCACATAAAACTACAAAGTATCTGTACTCGCCTCAGTTAATCCCCACAAGGACTCTAGAAGACTAATTATCACCATTTTTCTGGCAAAGTTACTGAGACAGGCCTAGCTTTCAACTAACTTAGATCCTATATGATGCTGTGGTTTCACGCTGAGCAGAACTGTCTTCATGAACATCTGAGACAAAGTGTCCTTCGAGAGGAACAAATTCAGATGAGCTGTAGGCAATGACTGTTGCCAGTAATGCCCAGTGTATACTCAACACTATTGGGAGTAGATTTTAAGTGTTCTCACCACACAGATCAAAACTATTTGAGGTAATGTGTATGTAATGACCTTGATTTAGCTATTCTAATATATGTATGTATGTATATATATATACATCATGTTGTATGCAAATGTACACAATTTTTATCAATTAAAATAAGTGAGACTGTGAACAGTTTGTACATACTCTGTGCCATTCACGCAGAAGGGATATCCTGTCAGGGCAGATTTCTCCAGGAGCCTCCTAATGCCATCCCTAAATATGGATGTCAAAATGTATCACCCTCTGGGGAGGCTGTAGCAATCTGAAGATTGCATGTTTAAATGACTGAAATGGAAGCACATAGCTTGAGTTCATAGTGAAAAGAAAGAAGTCTCCCCACGGGAGAGCTGTGCATCAGGGAACCAGCAAGGGGTAGGGGCTTGCTGAGCTCCCCGGCAACCAAGAGGCTCCTTCAGGAAGCAGTAGGCCAGGCCCACGGCTAAGAATCTATCTCCACTGCCAAGTCCCTGTCTCGTCTTTTGTCCAGCAAACAGACAGTGTCACAGTAGATTCTGCGGACAGGGATGAAAACATTCAGGCTAAAAACACATCTAAGATTGAAAAACTGTTTCTCCCCTGAAACGGGGTAGTTTGAGGAAACTACGTAGTGCGGGCAGGCAAGCGTGGACGTACATCTTTCCTCCGTGAATGGGACAGGGGCAGGTGCCACTCAGGACTGCGAGTAAGAGTTGCAAGTCAGTTCTTCATAGAGCACAGTATGACCGCAAGAGTACAACAGCCTGGAACCACTCCAGTAAGCAAGACAACAAACCCGGGCCGAAAGATCAAATCAGAGGTCAAACTGATTGCTGTTAGTTCCAGGTGTTACCAATAGATATGCGTTCCGGTGTGTGTTCACATGTATTTTCATGTATGTGCACAAGTATACCGCACGCATGTTCATGTGTATACATGTGCATGCATATGTGCGTGCATGCATGTGTGCATATATGAGTGTGTTTGACTGATTTAATGTTTAAAGTTTTTTAAATCATGACCAAACATGCACTTTTTGCCTTTTTGGTAAAGAAAGGAAGAGCAGGCAATTCTTTTGGTAAAGAAAGGAAGAGCAGGGCCTGCTCTCGTTGGAGCACATGGCACTCTCTAGGTGTGCTCCTGGCTTATTTAAATCAGCTGTGCTTTGGAGAGGGTCTGGATGTGTACCTAAGGGTTCCTGTGTGGCAGCCTGATCCAGAGAGTAGAAGACTGGATAGTGTCGAGGCTGGGGTTGTGTCATTAGGAGAGCAGCCCTAGAGAGGCATTCACTGTATGGCCAAGAGTTCTCAGGAGGAAGTGAATATAAAAGGGGAGGGTCCACCCCTCCTTGCTCTCTGGCCTCCTGTCTGGTCATGTAATGTCCTTTCTGCATGAAGCTCCTGATCTTGGACCCCCAAAACAGTGATAAGTGAATGCCTTTTCTTTACCCAGCACCAACATCTTGATAGAGCAATAGAGATAGCCTAAGATGCCTGTTTAGCCTTGCTAGCACTCAAGTCGGTAGTCTGGACTTGAATGTGGCATTCCAACCTCGAGCTAAAGGGGCTCCAAATCAGCTGCCCAACTCCACCGAAGACTTTTTGCCTTCCCAGAAGCCTTCTGGCCACATCCAAGGTGACCGCCAGCCTTGCATTTGAACAGCAGAGGAGGCTCCATCTCTTCTCCACCAACCATGTGGTTTTATAAAATAAAATTAAAGTGAGTCCCCATGAGTAGATTTTAGGCTTTCCATCTCTCTCAAGGGTCTGGAATGAGATGGACAAAGGGTCAAATTTTAAAGAGAACCCATTTGGTACTTTGCAGCTGCAGAGTCTCCCCCTTCATCAGTTCTTTCTGCCTACTTTGTTCTAATATCAAGAAAGGGCAGGATTTTAATAATATTGCTCTGGAATGACTCTCTTCATGCATGAATTATTTCTCATTTACAGAGGTCTGTGAGATGCTTTTTCCCCTGTGGGAAATGATGAGTGTTTTCACTGCCAGACACGTCGCTGTCAGACTTCATGGAGTTGATGGCTGAGACTGTTTTCCCACGGAGTCCCTCTGTAGTCACCAGCTCAGCTGTCACACGCCTGAAATAGAAGCTCCTGTCAAGGCATGTATGAGACTTGTCACAGTCACAGTGACTAACGGCAGGTGACTGCTGTCGGAGAACACAGGCAGATGGAAGTTTGGGAAGGGCCACCTCTGTGTACTGTACCTCACAAGGACCCTTGGGAGTATCATTGCCGTTGCTTTTGCAGGTAGAAAACAGAAGCTCAGAGAGGTTCCAACACTGTCCCAAGGTCACCCAGTCAGTAAATGCCAGCACTGATATTTAAGCTTCTTCTGTCAGCTCCTAACTCATTCATTACTAGTGTCCCATTGCTGTGCTCCTGTAAGAGTCCCCACCCAGGACCCTGGTTCACACTGAAAGCTGAAAGGATGACTTCTGAGGTGGGTGTCCATAGGTATCAGTGACTTCCTGTTATGATAACAAAATAACTGAGATGTTCAGCTCATAAAGAAATAATGGTTTACTTTGGCTACAGATTGGGAGTTCCAGGGCATTGTTAGAGGCCTTTTGATGGGTAGACCATGGCGGGGTGACTGCAGAGCCAAACAAGTCCCATGGTAAAGAAGCAAAGCAGAAAAGAGGACAGATGTGGCCCACAATCCCCTTTGAGGGTCATCCTCAATGACTAAGGACCACCTTCTAGGCCTTAGTCCATTTCCTAATAGTACTACAATCTGGGGTTTAACACATGGGCCATCGACGAACATTCTGGATCTAAACTGTAGCAATGCCACAATGGGACCATTTCTACATGACACAGCCTTGAAAGAGATTTTAGTTTGCATGCCCTGCCCCAACCTGCACAAGTCCCCACCTGACAGATGCAGAAACCAAAGCTTACAGAGGTTTTGACTTGCCGAGGATTGGATAGCTTGGAATGGGAATCTGAACTCTGTGCTGGCAGACATGCCCCATCCTTTGCTGTTTTCTTCACCAAAGTGTTAGGGGTATGATACCCAAGGGTAGTGTTCATATCACTGTAGAATGTGAAATCCATTCAGGGAGTCATGGACACACCCTTCTGATTTAATGATGTGCACATATACAATCCATGCTAGAAAAACAAACATTTAAAAACTCAAGCCTAGGCTTTGTTGTTTCTAGTGCTTCAGTCAAAGCGCTGAAACTTATTTTGCTTTGGCCTAGGTAAAATAAGTGAGGTATACTTTGTTTTATAATTCTAGAGATAACTAATTAAAACCAGGGAGGTGGGGCTGGGTGGTGGTGGTGCACGCCTTCAATCCCAGCACTCAGGAGGCAGAGGCAGGCAGGCAGATCACTGTGAGTTTGAGGCCAGCCTGGCCTACAGAGCTAGTGCCAGACAGGTTCCAAAACTACAGAGAAACCCTGTCTCGAAAAAACAGAAAACAAACCAACAATCAAANNNAAAAAAAAAAAGACCAAAAAACAAAAACCAGGGAGGTGGCACTCACAGCAAGGATTTCCAGGATGGTTTGAGTGACAGAAGCTGGGATGCATAAGAACTCCTGGTGACACTAGTGGGTGCTCCAGGATGGGGACTGAGCAGGTCCTGCTGGCTCCCTCACACTCACATCTACCCATGGGGCCGCTTCAGTGCTCAGTCACCAGGAGAATCAATCAGGATCCAGGCAGATGCTGTGCCTCCCCGTGTGGGCCCTTTGAGATGAGCCAAGTCTGTCTACTTTTCAAAGTGGCAATCAGGGCTAGTTCCTGCAGATACTAGGAAATGCACCTGCCATTGAAGTCAGGTGACCTGGGAGGGCTCTGTCCCCACCCCCACCCCTTCAGGAGGAAGGGAGCCTCTAATGAGAGGAGGCAGGTCATTAAAGTCCTCACAACAGGACTTTGGGCAGAAAACTGGTCTGTGGCTAAGGCCTGGGTTGCTCTCAGTTCTCAAGCATGGGAACCCATTTCTAGAAAAGCTACAGGATATGGAATCAGGGATCCCAGACCCCAACCGTAATGCGTTCCTCTACACAGACTATTTTTCCCAGAAGACAGTGCCTCTGACCTTGCTGGGCCTGAGCAGTTATTTTCAGTGGTCCAAGCCCGCCCCCATTCCACTTGGCACAAACACTTTCTGGTGAAGAGGCTGGTCTCTTTAATGGGGCTGTAGTTAACACACCTGTGGTGTCCTCACCTAGCACAGGCCCTTTTCTGCAACGTTGGGAGTAGGTTCCGCCAGCCTCAGACTGTCTCCTCTCCACGACGCAGCTGACAGGACCTGGTTCAGATCTGTAACCTCACACAGATGCATTAGCAAGCTACAGAGAGTGGATGGGAATTTCTCGGACTTGGGGGGCATGCAGGTGAATCAGGCATTCAGTCTGGATCATGAGCCCTGGTTTCCTTAATTTGGATGTCAGGAAATTTATATCTTATATGCAGGAAACTGCTTAAATCTTAAGCAGTTACCAATTGACACTCGGTGAGCCATTTCTCCACAGGCCACTCGACTCTGTATAAGCTGAGACTGCTTGTTCCAGCTGCCCAGACCCGAATAATCACACAGAAACTATATTAATTACAACACTGTTTGGCCAACAGCTCAGGCATATTTCTAGCTATCTGTTATATCTTAAATGAACCCATTTCTATTATTTTGTATTTTACCTCGAGGCTCATGGTTTGTTACCTCTTGCTTCTTGAGCAGCTACATGTCCTCTTTTTTACTCTGCCTACTCTCTCTCTCTCTCTCTCTATATATATATATATACACACACACACACATACATATACATATACATACACACACATATGCCTGGTTTTGCTCTGCTAAGCCACTGACCAAAACAGCTTTATTCATCAGCCAATAAAAGCAACACATAAACAGAAGGACATCCCACATCATCCTGTTCCCTATGTTTACACCGTTCCCAATTCTGTGACCTCTCAGTGCTCCTGTCTTTTTGACCCCTTTGCATCCTCCAAGGAGGCCCCCAGGAATAACCAGCCCATGCTTTGTGTCTAAGTAGTGCAGTTAAATAATCTTGTTCAAAATTATGCATGCCAGAGCCGTGCTCAGTTCTGGAGACACAAAGACAAAGACATGGGCTTTTCCTTGATGCCCAAGTGATGTAATCAGACAATCATGTAAAAATCATAACCATAATGTGACGTTGGTGTTCAAAGCCAAAGGAATCAAAGGGTCCATGTCTTTAATGTACACTTGTAAATGAAAAACTATTGTAAAAACTGGTTAAAGCATTAAGGATGGATGCTCAAGGCCATAGCAATAGCAGGGGATAGAGGTTGCGCTCAGAATAAAGCAAGGATATGTCTGGATTTACAGCCAAGGGTCAAGAGCGGGCAGTGAACTGAACATCTCTAAGAGGAGCATCCGCAATAAGGGGATTCCTGCTCAACTGACATAGCTTAAGAGCTGCCTTAAGTAAACACCATCGGCTGGGTAGGCTGCGTCACTTAAACAGAAAGCTATTTTCTCACTGTTCTGGGGGTCAAGGTACAGAGTCCATTTTCAAAAAAAAGGAAACAAACTGACCTCTTATTAAAACAAAACAAAACAAAACAAAACATTGGTGGAGCCTGCTCCCTCCTGCCACAGGCATCTTTGTGACTGGCTACTTTGCATGGAGAAGCATCTCCATCAGTATTTGCAACACACATGAAATTTAATCTGATACTACTGTGTCATTGCCCTCGCCACAAATATTAGCAGGATTTGCCACCATTAGTGCATAATGACCAATAGGCCAACAACATAAGGTGCTAAAATGTGTTCCAAGCATCCCGCCCTGCTTTTCAACCACTTTTTCCTCCATTCTTTTTCCTTGACAAGAGTTTTGAAATTGTGAATTCTAGATGATATATGAGCGCCCTTGATTTCATACAGATTTGAAAAATACTAGGCACTTGGCTCCAGGAGCCCATATTTTATTATCATCTACCCTTGCTGGGTGTGTGAATTGGGCAGCCTGCAGGGAGGATACTTGACAGTATCCACTGAAATAGCAAGAATATCTTCCTTCTACCCAACAGTCCCTGCTCTGGGCAGCCTGGTCAGAGCCTGGCCAGCCTTGCCAGCCTGGTCCAGTTATCTATGGCTATCTGACTTCTGATCTAGAAATGCAAGCACTGGAAACAAGAACACTGTTACTATCACCCACACTCCTGGGATACCCAGAGAGCCATTTGCAGGGTCTCTCATGCAATTGTCACAGTGAGGCTGGATTCCAGTTGTCAAAAGCTAGAAATTCAAGATGGTGTGTCCTTGTGGCTGCCACAGTACCTGCTGGCTTCTGAGTTGGGGGTGTGGATTACTCTGTGGCTATTCTTTCCATGCCCTCTCAGAGTGACTTAGGTCTCGAAGTACTGTGAGCGGGCTGCAGGAGGGAGAACTCCTGAGTGAGTGTTCCAGGAGGCTGAAAGTGGAAGATTCAAAGCCAGCTAAGAGCTGTTTCCAGAACTGATGTGGCATCAGCTCTGCTGTGTTCTATTTGTGACAGCAGTTACTCGGTTAACCCTCCCACCAAGGCCCCACATAGCCCTGTACCCTTGAATTGGTCATTAACATACCTTCCCAGTTTTATGAAAGACACTGAGAACTCTTGTACACATTAGGCTCTTTCGTGAGAGCGCTCTAACTGCAAGTGACAGGAACTGGCTGCACACAGCAGAGCTTTGCAGAGCTGAGAGGGACTAAAAACAGGCCTGGACGAGGCAGGAAGCACTCAGTAGACTACTGGGCTCTGCTGCTATAACAAACGAAGTCTGCAATTGGCCTGCTTTGGCCCCACAGTGGAAGTCAACAATCCAGGAGAAAAATCATGGCTCACTGAGCTTAGTCTAGGAGTCAAACCTCTGGCTAGGGATCTGGCAGAAGGTCCTTCCACAGTGGGGAGACCCCTATAGTTCCTTTCCGACACAAAGTCACCCAGGGGGTGAGGCAATACCCTAAAAAAGGATTTGGATGTGGATGAGCAGGAACATTCCTTCCTCTGGGATTCTTCCTCCCTAGGTTGCACACTGCTCCCGTGACCACGCATGCTTCTGGAGTACCAAGCTGGGAGAAGGGACTGGGAGGCTAGACATGGCTGCTAGGTCACCTACTCAACAGGTGACTTAATAGTGTTAATCTTCTCCGGACTCAGTTTCCTTGCCTATAAATGAAGGTGAGAAGAGTCTGTCTGGTCAGGGTTCTTGGGAGGATTAGTGGCAACATGCGTAGAGTGTGGTATACAGTCTGTGGCGTATAGACAGTGAGATGCAGTTCATGCAGCCACAGCACTGTTCTCCCTGATACAGAAGCCGGTCTGACCTACCCCATTCTTTCTACCCCTCCTCCACGATCACCATGGAATCTCGCACCTTCACCATGGGTGTCTTAGTTATGATGGCTGTAATAAAAACAATAATCAAAAGCAACGTGGGGAGAAAAGGGTTTACTTGGCTTACACGTCCACATCACAGTTCTTCATCAAAGGAAGTCAGGACAGAAACTCAAACAGGGTAGGAACCTGGAGGCAGGAGCTGATACAGAGGCCATGGAGGATGCTGCTCACTGACTTGCTCTCCATGTCTTGCTCAACCTCCTTTCTTATAGAATCCAGGACCATCAGCCTAGGGATGACACCATGCACAATGGGCTGAGCCCTCCCACATCAATCACTGATTAAGAAAATACCCTACAGACTTGCCCACAGCCTGATCTTATAGAGGAATTTTCTAAATTAGGGTTTCCTCCTCACAGAAGACTTTACCTTGTGTCAAGTTGACATAAAATTAGCCAGCCTGACAGGTCATGAGCTCACTAGCTATTCAGAGACAAGAATCAGAATTGGGGCCTGTTATCATGTAAATCAGGTATGTGTAGTGCCCATGCCACTACAGGTTGGTACACGAGCCATGGGGACATGGGTCATCCCTGATACAAGAATGCCAACTTTATTGTGCTCAGGGGCAGCTTACATAGGTCTCCAGCCACGCCCCAGCTCTCGGGATCTTTCGGTTGCAGGCCCTCCAGAAACCACTCTCCTGCCATCAAGGTCTCGTGCTCAGAGCAGCTGCAGCTGCAGGTTGTTTTGCTCAGTTCACTCCAGCAGGCAAAGGGTCTGAGGCAGGCAAAGAAAGTCAAGGCGCCAGGGGTCTGCAGCCCCCAACAGGTATGGACTAGAAAGAAAACATGGCTAAAAGGCACCCCCTGCTTACCCCAAGATGGTAATACCTGCTTCCCCCTGGAGTTTGGGGATGAGGGCTACAAGTCTCATGTGACAACACATCTGAACCCAGATGTCGTGACCAGACACCAGGTATATTCTGTGCTATTTTTAAGCTGCGATTCCTCGGGAATTACCTTCCTCTTCTTTCATTCCCAGGCTCCTCTGTTCTTTAAACAGGACTTTGTTCTTTTCTTTATGTCTCTCTCCATCTAAAAGTAATGGGATGAGCTCGTGACTCCTGCCAGCCTCAGAGCCACTCGGCTTTGAGAATGTACTCAGAATCCTTTAATGGCGCTTTAATGTCAGGTGCAAAATGAAGCCTTTCCCAAGCCTTTAAAGCATGCTCGAAAGGACAAAGTGGTCTTGTTAGAGCCCTGATTCATCTTGTAGCAGATGGGCTCTTCATTAGGGGCACCTTGTATCCACCTGGGAATTCACCACCTATCGTGGATACAGAGATTTGATTGCGGCAGCAGATAATTGCTTCCTTTCTTGTCCTGACCCTTACACCAAAAATGGTCAACACATTCAAATTCCTTCTCTCCTCTGCCAGACTGGAGCACTAGAGTAGGTTAGTTGGACAAATGACCAGTTTTCTTTCCAGCAGCTTGGTCTGAACCCAAATACCAAGTCCAAGGTTACTTGTGCTAAATGAAAGATGCAGGGGTGGACAATTCATGTTCCTGAAGTGCACTCTCAATAGGAGACTATTTCTATCGCTCTTGGAAGCACTCTACACCAAAGCTCGGGTTAAGACTCCAGCAAATACCGTAATGTAAGTTGTCCTTGCCCTGGCTTTTCACCTAATACTCTGACCATTATCTCCATCCTCTCATATATTCCTGGCTCTGAAACATTAAAGAATCTCAGGACTTGGTCCTGCTCCCTAGTCTATTCCGTCATCACTTGGGCATTTTCTCTGTGCTCATGACTTCAATTCTCTCCTGTAGGCAGATGGTTCATAATCCTTAGGTAGAAAAGCCACACTTGTCCCCAAATCTCAAATCCACATGCCTATCTGGCTCCCTGACATCTTCCCGGAACGTGCCAAAGTCCTCAGATTCAGCCTGTTATAAAATCTGAACTGGTCTCCCATCCCAGAAGCTATCTATCTCCAGGTTTCCTTCTCCACCAGCCTCCAAATAAACCAGGCATCTTCTCTGACCTTCCCTGCCCACTGCATCACTGGTCACTGTACTTCAATCTCTTGACCAGCTCACAGGACCACTTGTTTGAGCCGCATCATGAGCACAGCATCCTGTATCATCTTCTACCTAAGGCTATCATCCAGTTTGTTCATGGTCACACTTTGTTTCCTACATCACACACTTTCTGAAATGTAGATCTTGTGGTTCCCCTATTTAAAAACATTTAGTTTTCCAACTTATTATAAGGTGAGAATCCACATCCTTGAGCCAGGCATGGTGACACACACTTCTATTCTTAGTAAGGCTGACACAAGAGGGTGGGTTTGAGGCTAACCTGAGCTACATGCAAGTTCAAGGCCAGTCTGAGCTACATAGTAAAACTATCAAAGGAGAAACTCTCAACACTTACTATGTCTACAGGGCTGTTCACGGCCTGGCCTCTACTTGGTCATATTCAGCATCTCACCTGGCGCTGCCTCTGGCTGTTGACAGGACCCTCAGCATCTCA